>BBXU01002782.1:0-55379 GCA_001598975.1 Parachlorella kessleri
CCCCTACCCCCCCCCCCCCCCGCTTCCCTCGCTGGACTCATCCGCATAGCCCTGGCTCGCCCAACTCCGACCCAGGCTTTCACAGCCAACACTGCTGTTGCTACCTGCTCTGTATATGTAACACCACCTAATCTGTGCATGCAACACCACCTTTCGCTACTGCCCCACACGCACTGGGCTGCGGCGCACACGCCTCGATGGCCCCAGCTCCCTCGCTCACTCCCTGGGTCCACTCACCCACCCACCAACCCACCCATCCACCCACCAGTTGTGACAGGCTCCAGCGCGAGCGCCACCACCCTAAGCTGCTGCACCAGGTGCATGTGCTGGCCCTTCTCTGCCTTGGTCATGATCTCCAGCCCACGCAACCGCGACTGCTTGGCAGTGTAGATCAGGTTGATGTGACCTGCAGGGACAAAGCGGCAAAGGCGGCTCCCCAAACCCATCCGATTGCAGTTTTCAATGGCAGCCACCGTCAAAGGCCGTTCTTACTGCTTTCCCCTAACCTAAGCCTGTCCGGTCGCCATGTTCGTGGCATCAGATTTCAGGTCCAGGGCATGTACTGTGCTCCATGTGGCTTGGCACCTACGGCACCGCCTATGGAGCTTACTGCTAGTCAGTATGACTGATATCAGGCTGATAGCATAGGTCAGACACCACAAATGTCTGATTGCAACATGGACCAAACTCTGATTGGAGGCTGCACATGTGGCATAACGGGGCGAGGTCACCTGAAGGCCACAACACTCTTTCCACAGGGACGGCTTGTCCTTTGGACCTCCACGGTGCGGATATCAGCAGCAGCATGGAAGCTTTACCAGCGCCCACTTGCATGATGACCGCACGCTAGACTGAGTAAAGCACTACTGCCACCAGGCAGCTAGAATCACCCCCACATCTCCACCAGTCCAGCTGGGCCCTAACCTCCTCGTACGCCAGCCGTGTCTAGCCGCGGCAGGCTGCATGTCATAGGAGGCCTGCCCCCATACCACCCCCACCACATGGCTGCCATGGCTGCTCGCTGGGCCGGGCCACCCTCCAGCAAACCCTGCAAACCCTGCCCCCACCCACCCACAGGGCCGGGCCGTCCACCCCACAGCCCTGCATGACACGGCTCTGAACCCTTGTCCGAACCTCTCGCCAGCACTCACCGCTGTTAAGCTGGGCATCGGGCGCCAGGAGGAAGTTCATGTCCAGGCGCGGCAGGTTGCATGTGGCAAAGAGCTGCAGGGGAGCGGGGGGGAGCCACCGCCAGGCAGGGGGGAGAGTTAGGTCCTCCAGGCTGGCATGGTCTGCATGGGCAGCAGGGCACGTAAGGTAAGTGGGGACTTGGACCAAGTC
Source organism: Parachlorella kessleri (assembly GCA_001598975.1). Taxonomy (NCBI): domain Eukaryota; kingdom Viridiplantae; phylum Chlorophyta; class Trebouxiophyceae; order Chlorellales; family Chlorellaceae; genus Parachlorella; species Parachlorella kessleri. The sequence goes on from BBXU01002782.1 coordinate 1,342, forward strand.
CCACAAGGGTGCCCTTCAGGAGTGCCTGTGCTGTGTGCTGCCTTCCTGTTGGGTGGAGGCGCGGGGTGCTGGCTCTTCAGCCCCAGTTTCATAGGGCTACCTCTGTTCCACCACAGCAGGTCCTAAAGCGGCTCCAATACAAAAGCATCTCCCAGGGTGTGTAAGAGCGTGGGCCTCCTCGGGCTGTTCGCGCGTAAGTGCTTACCTGCGGCCCAGCCACCTTCGGCCGGGTGCTGCAACACATCATCGGCGCAGCACCTCGCTCACATATATGGTTCGCAGAGGAGGCTGCATCAATCCTTTCTGGCGTGCCATACACACTGCCTGCCATCTCACTGCCTACCTGACAGTAAGTGGAACTCCTGTATGTGTTGAAGAGAGGGGCCCGCTTGCGTGGCCGCCTCAACCTTGCCCCAGTCAAACTGCGGCCCAGCCACTCGCCCCCCCGCGCCTGGCAGGATGCCACCGGCACCTCCTGCTGCTGCTGCTGCTGAGCCTGCCATGCCCACTGCTCCCGCCTCGCCACCCTCAGCATGCCCGTCCTCCCTTCCAGCAGCTGGTGCCCCTGCTGTGCCTGCTTCCAGGATTGCCACGCGTGCGACATGGGTCTTGGCAAGCAGGATCTGCTTCAGCGCCCCCACTGTGAAGCGTGTGCCGCCCATCCACCTGCGGGTCTCACAGGGGACCCCTTAACCACACACAAAACCCCGCAGCAAGTAATTATAGGAGAACATACTGGGCATGTGCAGCGCTGTAGCTGTCGTTCGTTAAATAAGCTGCAGGTTCTACCCTGGACAAGCTGCCCTTGGCACCCCTCACCACCCTAGCCTGACCCCACAATGTGTCCCCTACAAGGGCGCACCAAGCTCACAGCCAACCGCGCACACCCTAGGTGCTCACTGTCAGCCCCAAGCTTCGGGTTGAGGGCACAGGTGAGCGCTAGGGTGCAGCCACCCGCCCGCACCTGAGGTGCTCCGTGCCGATGTCCAGGTTGGGTATGAGGCCAAAGGTGAGCGACAGGAAGGAGTAGTAGCGCCTGCCCGGGGGCTGCAGCACCGACACGATGTCCAGGGCCGAGGTGGCGCCCCGAACGATGGCAAAGGCAGCGGTCAGGGGGTCCCACAGCCCTGAAAGGGAGGTGGGAAAGACAATACAGGGTTCAGTGATCTGGAACCTTCCTTTCCAGACCACCTGGACTGTGCTTCTTGCCAGCCCGCTACCCGACGTTCGGCACGTATTAAATGCTGTACCTCGCCTTTGCCTACTCAGCACGCTCACTGCCCAAGCCCCCGTGCATGCCTTCCCCTGCCCTGCTCTCCTTGCCAGCGCCTCTACCGAGCGCCAGGGCTCGAACTGGACCATCACCAATCACACGTGGTACCTGTGAGATCACCTCACTCTGCACGGGTAGTGCCCGCCACTCACCTGTGCTTGCTGCAAGGGCATTGCCCGACCCACAGGGCACTTGTACCAGGGGGAGGCGCCGCATGGCGTCCCAGTCGCTCCTCCCCAGCAATCCCTGGAGCACCTCATAAGTGGTGCCGTCCCCGCCTGCAGGGAGGAGCAGGATGCTGCACGCTGGCGTCAGGACCTTACAGTTTAGAAACGGCATGTTCGCTTTGGTTGCATGGAGGGTCTGTGGTGCAGAGGAGGGCAGCATCGCTGTGACAGTCCTGGCTCTGGCTGGACGGCCGGACCGCCAGGTCAATAATATGACTTCAGGTATGCAGGTTGAACACTCCATCTGCAGCAGATTGTACGGAAGAGAGAGGACCACTTCCTACCTATGGAGACGACCGCGTCGTAGTCCCCAGGCTTGGTGTCCTGGAGGATCTCGGTTGCGTGGCGGCGGTGCATGGTGACATGCACCTTGAGAATGAGCCCAGCCGCCTCCAGCACAGGCTTGACCTGCTTCTCAAAGATGGCCGGCGCCCTGGCAACAGGGGAGTGACAGACAGGTTAGCGCTCGTCAAAGGCCCGAAAAAGGGGGGGGGGGGGGATGTTGTTAAGAAGTGACTCATATGACCCTCATAGATCGTGCCAATCCACCTGTCCTGGTGTATCATTTGTACAATCCATTCCTTTGTAGAAGGCCCCTTCTTCCATAGTTGAAACTCAAACAATTCCCATCACTTAAATCCCGCTGTCACCAGATAGCCGTACCTGCAGCGGCATGACCATAGATAAGCCTCAAAGCTTACAAAACGTGCTACAGGGGCTTCTTTGCCGCGCCATCGCAGCACATGGCGACGCCATGCGAAATGTGCACAACACCTGTGCCCAGCTCCGCAGCAATTTAGCGGCTGCAGTGCCGCTGCAGCGCTTAAGCAGCTGTGCATCCCCTAGGCCGGCTTTCGCCAGCGTCGTCAGCACGGTGCAGAGAAGCGGCCCCTACCCTTCTGGAGCAGCAACGTCTGGAACCGTGTCAAAGGAGCAGGTTGGTCGAGCTGCCTGGACGTTCCTCCACGCCCTGGCAGCCCAGTACCCAGACAAGCCCAGCCGCCAGCAAGTGCGTGACGTCACCAACTTGGTGAGCAGGAGCAGCCCACCGCCCCTCTAAAATTCCTTGGCTCATGACGCACGTGACAGGAAGGGCTTAGGTAGTCGCACAGCGAGGACGGGCTGCAGCTTTCTGCACTGAGCGGAGGGAACACATGCCCCATGGAATACCCTCCTAGCCTCGTCTGCCACAGGGCGGCTGGTGTGCAGGCCCGACGGTGCAGCCTGCGGTGTTGAGCTAGCTAACCAGGCTGAGCGGCCACCTGCTAACGTAAGCCAGGCTTGTGAGCGCAGTTGGATATCTTCACGCGTATGTACCCCTGCGCCGACTGTGCCCGCCACTTCAAGGAGATTGTCAGGTGAGCCCTCTCTTTGCACTTCCTGGGTGGCTGGTCGTGCACACAGAGTTGAAGGCGGTGAAACTGTTGTGGAAGGCGCAATGCAGTTATGCTCTGGGGCTTGCCTTTCTCAGAACTCAGGCAAGCCCAGAGCACAGCTGTATCCCGCCCTGTCAGTAAGGTTCCCCTCCTAATGCCACCGACCCCATGCTTGCCACCTATGCCAAAAGAATCGGAAGGGGAAGGCGGCCACTGGAGGAGGAGCGGTCCGCCCGGTGGCACCACCCACTTGGTCCGCTCTCTGCAGCAGACTCTTGACAGCACTAACCCCGTCAGCATCAACGCATTGCCCCTCCCCCGTGATCCTGCTGCCTTGCGTGTGCCCAGTGTCGGCCTTGTGCGGGCTCCTAGCCGACATAGGTGGGTGCGACCCCCCTGTGAGTGTGGCGCGACGCTCTGCATTTCGCTTCTAGCCACCCCCATGCCCAGCCATATGTCCACCTGCCCCCCCCCCCCCACCCGGTGCACACCACGCACGCAGGGCCAGCCCTGTGAGGGCCAGCAGCCGGCGTGAGCTGCAGCAGTGGATGTGCGAGGCGCACAACGCCGTCAACCGCAGCCTGGGCAAGCCCGCCTTCAACTGTGCCCTGGTGGAGGCGCGGTGGGGGGCGCTGGACTGCGATGATGAAGCCAAGTGCAGCCTAGCCGTGGGCACACGGCGGTAGGCAACCTGAAGAGGACTGTCATTTCCCAGCTAGCATAGGTACAGGAGGTGCAAGCTCTGTGGCAAGCCCTGGGGTGGCTGTATGCGCGGTACTTGTCCAATGTACAGGTGACTTATCATACAGTCAGGTACTTTCGAGTTTTGATCAGAACCATGCCCCGGTGCTCAAATGATTCACAAACCTAGGAAGCGCCCTTGCTGTGACAGTGTAGCTCGCCGACAGCTATGAGATATGGCATTGCATCACAGAAGCCAGCTCTTTCCTCACCTAAGAGTTGGGGATATTGTCAACTTCTTGTCGCATGGGCCCTCCCCTTGGCCCCAAGACCCACTGGTGGGTACTAGGTCAAGACACGCTGGAGTCGCCCTCGACCCCCCTCCCCCAGTGCAATGCCCACCAACGACACCCTCCCACTGCTCGCCTGCTGCGCTTCCTGCTGCTCCCTGCTGGCTTTCTTTCAGGCCTAACACTCTTCTCTACTGCCCCTGCTTCAGTTGAGCTGCATCTCCTCTTCCAGTGGCCTTAGCTTATCTTGGGGAGAGAATTACTGGCTCAGAAATCAGGCAAGATTCAGGCTCATTCTGCATTCAACCCTGTCCACCCAGTATCCCAGTACCTCCTCCCTGCTCGCATTCCCTGCCACCCTCAATAAACACCCAGCTCACCCCGGAACCACACCCACACTCTGACCCCATGGCGCACCCACTTCCCTCCCCTCCCCCCAAGCAACCAAACACAGCAACACCCACCTGCCAGGGCCGCTGGCTGGGTTGATGATGACCAGCAGCCGGCGCGGCGCCTCCCTGCCTCCCCAGCAGCACCGCCGCCGCAGGGCATGGGCCACCTCCCTGCACCGGTGCTCCGCCAGCCTAATGGGCGGTGACTTGACCAGCTTGCGCCGCGGCTTGTCTGTGTTGCCGCCGCGAAGGGGGCAGTGCCAGAGGCGGAGGGTGCTGACAGTGTCGCCCTGGCTCACACCCACGATGTTGGCCCCAGGTACCTGTGGAGCATGGTTGCAGAGAGTGGAGTACGCTTGCGTCACGCGGTGGGGCGCTTGGCTTCGCAGTGCCGCGCAGCACTGATTCTTCACCACCAAGCTGGCGTTGGGTGCACTAGCAGCTGGTAAGCATGGCACGCAAGCTGTGCAGTGCTTACAGTGCCATCTTGACTGTCCTCGCAACCACTTTTAGGTTAGCTTGTCATGAATGCCGACAACCAGGGACCTGCAAGGCGCCCTGTCTTTTCACGGCCAACCTTGCGGGGCTATAACTTGGCACCAACCCCTCACTACCTATATCTATGAATAACCCAAGGCAAAGGCTGCAGCCAGAACGTAACTTAGAACAGTCTCAGTGATCCCACCTCCTGCTGTCCGCTTGAAGCGTCCCCGAAGCAGCTGCCAAAGCACCCTTGGTTGGCCAAGGCCTGCAAAAGCAAGCGAGCCTAGGCGTTCCAGTCGGCGTCGCCATAAAGCAACACTCTGTTGTGCTGGTCCCTGCACCCAGCTTATCTTGGGCACTCCGCTCCTAACGTACTGCTACTTTCATAGTATTGCCATTGCAGCCAGCGGCTATTGAAGTTGCCACCTGCTGAGGCACCAGGCCTATGCTGTCGCACCTGTGCTAGAGCGCATGTGCCGTCAGGCCGTATGAGCAGCGTGTTTGGCCGGCCTCCAATCTCGCAATCAAACTTCTGTTGCTCATGATCAGCTTGTTGAGTGGCACCCAGCAAGGTCTCCTGATTGGATCTAGCTGTCTCCATGGCATGCCCGTGACGAGTTAGACACTGGGTTGTGTGGAATTGTGGCTCTAGACAGGCAGGAGCTTTAACGAGTCGGGCATTAATGCTCGATCGCATGCTTCGTATGAGATGGTACTGCGGTGGCATTCTATTGGGTACCACAAGGTTGGCATGACTTCTGTCAGTTAATGGGATGTGTGATGAGGCATTGGACTATACTACAAGCGCTCATTACTAACAGGCCGCAGCTGTCCTTCTTGCGCGCCGCCATCACAAGGCCAGGGTTACAGCACTCCAGAGATGTAAACCCTCATGCGTGGGGTGCCAGATGCACCAAAAGCAACAGGCACCACAAGTGCAAAGCGGCGATACAGCCAGCAATGTGCCAGCGAACAAGCGAGACAGTCCAATGCAGAAAGTAAGGGATACACGACTCCCTCAATTCAGGGAGGCAGTAAGGGGGAACAATGCGGTCACAAAACGTTTCTGTGGCCTTGGAGGGCCGCTTGGGTATTCAATTTTTGGGCAGAAACAGAGCAGGTTTGACAATGCGCCCACCTCTCTGCTTTTGGTAGGAAAAATACATGCAAGGAAGCCACATTCCTGCGGCAAAGCTGTACACCCATTTATCATGCCACGCCTTCCCTAGGGCGGCGGCAGGCCTACCTAAGCTGAGCCAACACACACTGTACAGTGCTCCTGACTGTGCCTAACAACAGTTGGGTTCAACGCTCCATGCCACCTTGCCTGCCGGCTAAGCACCCCGAACCTTGCAAGTTTTCTTTTCAGTCGCCGGCAGCAGCAGCGCTTTCAGTGGTGGCCGCCGGTTCCGCCGCAACGTCCGGTCAGGGTGGACCACCTTGAAGCCCTCCAGCAGCTTAGGCTCCCACCGGCTCTTGTCGTCACCATGGCCCAGCTGCCCACAGTCGCCGCGGCCCCACAGGTAGAGAGCGCCGTCATGGCAGATGGCTGCATTGTGCCAATCGCCGGCTGTTACACACACCACCCGCTTTTTCTGCATAACAAGAAGGGATAAGGGATGGGGGACTGAGTTCTCATGCAGCATGTGGGCAAGGCCCGTTCCATTTTTGCGGCATGGCACCAGCATCCGACATACACGTGGACAGTGGAGCATGAGTTCCATCCGTAACCACTGCCACAGCACATCTATAACGTATTTCAAGAGACCAGCACACACCACCTGTGCCACACTGCTGCCGCCCTTGAAGATTCACCAGAACCCAATGAGACATGGCTGCAATAAAGTAGTAAGCAGCGAAATCCTGAGAAACAAGCAAGGCAGGGTAACACACCTGCAACTGCGGAATGGCGTGGAAGCGGTGCCGCTCTGCCCTGTCGCCTAACCCCAGCTGGCCATAGGAGTTGTCTCCTGCTGATCGCACCTCCAGCCGCCCCTGGCTTTGCACCAGTACTAGCGTGTGCATGGTGCCACACTGCACCTGCATGGCCCGCATGAGCTGCCCGCCCTCGGCTTCTAGTGTGAGTGGCACCTGCGGGGGGGATGCAGAGAAGCTGGTGGAGCAATGGACCACAAAACATAATAGCTCGTGAACCAGCATTGAAAAGAAAGCCCGCCTCAGTGGGTCGTGGCAAGCCACAAGTGCCAAGAACGCGTCCGATGCAGGCCATGCCCCTAGGATAGCTGAGTTCCATACTCTAAGGATAATGTCACTGTCCTAGCAACTTGCACGCAACAAGCAAGGCATTGTGGCGACAAGTGGTCCGGAGGCTGCCCCACAGTTGCATGCTATTCGGGCAACGGGCGGTTGGCCTCACCTCTGTGGGCACCATTCTGTCTAGGGTGTCACCAGTGCCGAGTTGCCCGTGCTTGTTGCAGCCAAAAGCCAGCAGCGTCCCACCCACTGTGACTGCCATGCTGTGGTCGCCGCCAGCAGCAATGGCAGTGACGCGCGCCGGAGGTTTAAGCTTGGTAGGTTCTAATGACTGGATGGCCTGGGGCACTGGGATGGCAATGGGCTGCGGGTTGGGTGCCTGCAATAAACAAAAGAGACAAAACAATCTTTACAAGTGATGGTAATCTTGACAGCCTCCTCACTATCAATCAAACGCCACCCCACAGCCGGCCACCAATGAGCGAACACCAAGGAGCAGGTTGTTTGCCAGGTGGCCATGCCCAAATGCTAAAAGGCTTTGATCATGCACCATGAACGTGCCTCCGCAACCCACCTGCACCAGGGCTACCAGTTGTTGATGGCCCAGCTGCCCAAACTTGGCGTCGCCCCATGTGAAGATCTTGCCATCTGCTGCTAGCGCCATGGAGTGCGCCCTGCCTGCTGCTGCTGACACAATGCGCTCGCCCCTGCAGACAGCGCCAGGCATAGTATGGTAAGCTTCACACATCAGCAGAACAACTGTCTGCTATTGCTAACAACAGAACGACATGTTGGATGGTCACTTTACCGTCCACAAGCACTAGTTAGACAACAAGAGCCATAATGTGCAGCAGATCCCAACATGAAGCACGCTGGCAACCAGCCACACAGACAAACACCGCAGCTAGTATAGCTACTACTTGAAGGCCCCCACAACACCTCACCTGATGGCCTCCACCAGGGTCAGCACTCCCTCATCATGGAAATGGCCATGCCCCAGCTGCCCATGCCGGCCGCGGCCGCATGACCATAACTGCCCCGTTTCTGAGATGGCCAGTGTGTGGTTGGCGCCAGCGCACACGCTCACAACTCGTGTGCGCAGCAGCGAGCGGATCATCTTGGGCACAGCAACCTCAATGGGCGTCCAACCGCCGTGGCCAAGCTCGCCCGAGCTGGCCAGGCCCCAGGTGTACACATCGCCCCTGTAGCAGGCAATGATGAGAGAAGCTCAGATCCAGCACCGAGTTCGCACCGAACATCGTTAGCTGACCTAAACACTTTCACATCGTGAACTTGGGGCATCCGTGAACTTGGGGCATCGCCAAGGCAGCTTGCACCTGGGTTTTGAAGGGGCAGATCTGTGTAATAGCGCATGCCACCTCCTAACAATGCAGCCTTGAGTACCCTCAAAAACGTACTTGCGAGAGATGGATGCGGTGTGGCTGCTGCCGGCGCTGACCACAGCCAGCTGCACATCATCTGGCTGGCCCTGATAAAGTGCAACAGGGCGGTCTCGCTCCACAGTGCGCACTAGCTGCGGCTGGGATTGGTTGTTGTAGTCGATTAGACCCAGCTGGCCGTGGAAGCCTGCAACCAGCAACAGGGAGGGGCGATTAAGTGCGGACGCGGGTACACCCTTTCGCTGCTTCTGCTGATTGCAGTAACCTGCGCACCTTGTAGCGGCCGGAGCTCGATAATACAGACAAACTGGTAAGACGGGAACATATAGTCAGCCCGCATACTTCCAGGCACACCACAGCACAGGCCCGCCCACCTCTGCCAGTGCTGTACAAGCCATACTCCAGGGGCTGGCTTGCATCGTCCGACTGCGAGCTGAAGAGTCCCACAGTATGGTAGCTGCCCAGTGCCACTGCCGTGCCTTGGGCTGCTGCATTGGACTGACCATTCACAAAATTGAGCAGCGTCACCCACGTCTCGCCTCGCCTGCAGGTGGGACAGGAAGCAGCCTTGAATACCCTTTGACACCTTAAACAGGTTGATGTCACCAAACAGTGGAATGCTATCTTTTAGAGGACATGCTGTAACCCATTACCACAAGGCTTGTGCTTGGTTGCTATGCACAAAACCGTCCCAATCGCAGGCTCACTTGAGGTCAGGCTTGAGCCCCTTGGCCCTGGGAATGTCCTTGAGGAAAGCCTTGGCCACCTTGTCAGTTACGCCGCCCTTGACAAAATAGCTGCAGGTAGCTTCCAGGCAGGCCAGCTCCCTCGGCCCACAGTAACCCAGGATCTGCTCCAGCAACTGCAGATGGCAGCGCCAGGGAGTGATCACCTAGAACACCACCTGGCTATGGTGCCACGAAGCTAGAGTGTGACAGTCCTAGCACTCATAGGCTCCAGCTCTGGTCACAGAGCCCCAAGGTTGCAGATCCAGGCCAACAACCGCGCCTCACCTCCACAGGGACAGACCCTAACAGGCCCGAAAGTGCAGGCTTGGCTCCGGCGTGGCCCCTTTGTCGAATCTGACGCAGATTATCCTTGGAGGCCCTGCCGGTCAGGCGCTGCAGCTTGCGCGAGGGTGCGTAAAAGGAGTCCAGCTGGAGGCTCTGGGGCGACACAAGGCCATCCCTGGGCGTCTTTTGCCCTGTCAGGGACTTCCTTTCGCTAGCATGCACTTTGCTGCTTGCCCGGGTGGCCACCCTGTCCTGGAATCTGCCCTCCATAGGCAGGCAGTTGACTCTGATATAACGGACTGGCTACAGGAGGTATCAGCTGTCCCAATTGGAGTTGCTATGATCTATTATTATGATAACTGAACTAAGGGAAGCCTGAGCAACTGATCGGGAGTCATCCCTTGCGCGCCAACCGCGTGCTGAGCCTGCGGCGAGCCACATGGCACGACATCCCTGTTGACATGCCGTGTTCGTTTCGGCAATATCAGAAACCACCGGCCTGGTTACTTCCTTCCGCAACCCAGCTTGGCCTACTGTGTCGTTGTCATGTTCGTGGGATCTCCAGCTGCTGCATCCCTACAATAGTTGACTCTCTACAGATGTTGAAGCTAGTGGACATCAAACATGGCGCTCCAGCTTCACCTCACAGCCCCCACGCACGCCACCACACCAAGTGAGCCGCGCTGTGATCTGAAAACTGTTGTGCCGCTCTCTTACAAGTTCAGGCTTAACGTGCTCTACCGGACCCCCGTGACGTCCTGAACCTGTGTGGGCTTGCAGATGTGCAGAGGAGCTGAGACTGCAGAAAGGTGAAGGCGACACACTTCCCTTTGTCTTGGGCACCCTGAAAGCAAGACTGTTGGTCAGGGCAGCACTGGCCTGGCATCCTGGCAGTAGCTGCACTGTGTCTTTGGTCGATAAGCTGGGCAGAGCTTTGCTGGTCGTATCACGCTAGACACGCAGCTGAATGTGGTGGTAGCACACATGTATGTTGCCGTTGTGGCTGCCAATATGGCAAGTACTGGCCAATGCAGATCTGAGTGAACTGGAGCTGCCCCCGCCCATCCAGCTGGCGTTCCCAAACGGCAAGGACCACCTGCAGAGCTTCACCATCACCTTCAGGCCAGGTAGGCTAGCCAGACTGACTCTTGCGAGGTGATATTTGGATAGTAGAAGGACTGGGTGCAGTGAAGTCATGCAGTAGTCTTGCGTGGGCCACAGTGCCATGATTCCAAGTAACCTGCATCAGGGAAGCTGTCGCATGGGACCTGCTCGTCGCTTGTCTTTGGTACAGATGAGGGGCCCTACCAGGGAGGCGCTTTCCTCTTTGCCTTCTCCATTCCCGAGTCCTACCCCCATGACCCGCCGCGAGTGCAATGCCTTACAAAGGCAAGTCTTGGTGGCTAAGGCCACAACTGGCACAAGATCCAATCACTACTGATGAGGCGGTTCGGGCAAAGTCTGTACCAGCCAGTGTCACTCTCCTGGCCATCTCGAGTCGACCTTGACCTGCAGAATTGTAGTGGTTTTTTAGGAGGATGCATGCAATCTTGGGAATGCCATCTTGGGAAGCCTTACCCCCGCCAGCAAGACTGTAGCAGGCACGTCGGCTGACGTCCACACATACAGCCTTTCAAACAATGTGCCTGCCATTCGGTTCAAATATCACTTTATGAAGCGGTGCAAGGAATGTCCTGCTGACCTGCGACACTGCCAACAATAGACGGCTCGTCCTGCATGACGTTCTGCATGGTGCCTCGGCAGGTGTTCCACCCAAGCATGGACAGCGAGGGGCATGTGGACCTCAGCACCCTCTGTGAGGACTGGAAGCCAGAGAACACCATAAAAACAGTCGTCTTTGGCCTCAACCGGCTGTTCCTGCTGCCGCACACAGGTGCTGATGTTCCTGCCTCAAGGCTTTTCGGTGCTGTGCCTCGGAATCTGTGCTTGTGCCTTGCATTGAAAAGAGCACGGACGAGATCTGTGTGGGTTTTTTTGGGCAGCAGCAGAGCTTGAGTGCAGGGACTGTGAGGGCAAAGGGCAGTGTGTTGGCCGGCAGAAGCGCCTGCATGCAGTACTGAGTTGGCAAGTAATAAGTAGGTACGAGTCATCTGGGTCACTGGGTCCTAAGCCACATAGATGTTTCTAGCCCAAACCTTGTGATCGCCACGGCCTTTATGTTGCAGAGGACCCTTTGAATCACCATGCAGCCGAAATGCTGGCCCAGGATCCCGCTGGATTCCAGGCGTTGGTGCAGCAAAGCGTACACAGCGGAGCCACCATTGGTGGGCAGTGGTTCCCTCCCGCCACAGGGGATCGAACCATCGCCCCTAAGGCAGGCTTGGGTGAGGCTCAATCTCCCCGATGATTTCTACCTAGAGTCTCTCACTGTAATGCTCGCACGAAAAGGCCTGGATACGAGCTGGAGTCTGCGGCGCGCACACACACAGAGAGAGAGAGAGAGAGAGACAGCGGGGTCAGAGAGATGTGTGATATCGTGGTAGGTGTTTTGCTGCTTGTACAGTATGCCGATGACTAAGTGCGAGAGTGGCTTCCTTGCAACGCCCGGTGGTCTGTTGTATAGGAGATTCGTTTCGTTCTGAGGGTGAAGAGTCAGTTGTGCTTTTGTTGCCTGCACCGGCTGCTGCCTTTTTGTATGTGTCACCCAGCTTCTGGAGGCCAGGTTGTGGCCCTCTTAGTTGCTCCTTTCGTGACACCGTGAACTCCCTGCCTTGTGCTCCTACTGAAATGTACTTGCCTTGTGGTGCAACGCTCGAGAAGGGCTCCTCCGGCCCCCATGGATGTTTTCTGGAATCATGTGCTGCTGACGATGGCGGGGAGTCTTGTTGGAGCCCCTAATGGTAGAGTTTGTGCGTTTTACCATGCTACAGGGGCAGGATCGTATTTCTCATCCGCATCTTCGTTCATGGGTAAGTGTCTTGAGCCCTCAAGCCGCTCAGTGCCTGCAGAGAGGCTGCATCCAAATCCACTTTGTGAATTGGTACCTTCCTGCTGTACTTGGCTTTGTACGAAGCGTTCTTTTACATGGCAGCCTCTTGTGGCGTGGCTAGATATGCTAATGTGGACATCATGATTGTGTCGCGTGTTCTATCGCACCTGAATGGCTGGAAAACGGAGGTGGTCGACAGGTCTTTGGTTAGTGAAATATACAAGGCTTGAGTGACATCAAGGCATGATCCATGGTACACCCGGAGCATCCCCTGCATGCCGCCGTTAAGATACAGGCCATTATAACTTTGGAGACTGCAGTAGCTTGCATACCTACACCCAAAAGAAGGCGAACCGATCCCCGGTCAAGCTGCATGTTGCACAGAGCGATGCTTTTAAGGGGTGGGTATTGACATTCTGACATGAACTTGTGAGACAGAAGAATGCAGGGGTTCCTAAGCAAAGATACAGACCTGTCCAAGGCTTAGTCAGGGTTACGCATGTCGACATAATCTAAGCTCTTAACAAGTTGCTCGCAAACGAATTTAAATGCGATTCACATCTAGATAATTTTAGACGCTAGTACTCGTGGGTCAAGGCGCTTGCATGATGGCACCAATGGCCACCTCGCAGCAGAGCATTCCACTCCGTTGCCTACGATTACCACTAATTTCTGGAATATATAGACATTCTAACAATCGGCTGCCCAGTTTAGCTGCCTGGGCGAAGGCAAAGAAGGGCGCCCGCAGTGATGCCACCGAACTTAGTAGAGCAGAGGCGCCTTCCTCCGTTGTGGCGCCAAATGAGGACGATGGTGACGACATGCAATATGGCAAGGACCCGCCCGGCCACAGAGCAGGTACACCCCAACCTGGAATGTGCCACCCGGGAGACCTGACAAGCTGGCCCTGCAACAAGACTGTGAAACAATTATACCTAGCATCGCTAGCTTACTGGAGAAAGGCTATATGTTAGCAATGGGAGTAACTGGGTCTTGGCTTGGTGCTTGGTGGATACCTCAGTAGTACCCCACCATGAGTAGCTTAGCTGTCCACCGGTGCCACTTGGTTGTCTGGGTTTGCGGATCGCACCTTGGTCAAACCAAACCAAACTGCCCCCCTTGCCCTGCGTTTCTTGCAATATCGCATGCGAGGCAACACTTCAGACTACAGCTCGACCTTCGCTGCTCCCTTATCTGCCCCAGGCTTCGTGGCCATCATTGGGCGGCCCAACGCCGGCAAAAGCACACTGCTCAATGCCCTGCTGGGCCAGCAGCTGTCCATCGTGACACAAAAGGCGCAGACCACGCGGCACAAGATCCTGGGGATCTTGTCAGCCCCGGGATACCAGGCAGTGTTCCTTGACACGCCAGGGATCATAGAGGTATGGGGCTGCGGGAGCTGTGCACAAGCAAGGATTGGTAGCCGCAGTGGCTACAGAACCTTCTCGAGCGCAGAGCATGCTAACCAGCAAAGAAGGCACGTGGGGAGGAGGTGTGCTACCTGCCTCAGTCTGAGTCGCCTTCTGCTCGCCCCCCTCCCCACCGGGTGCAGGACAAGCGCAACCCCCTGGAAGAGCGCATGATGAAGAGTGTCCAGGAGTCCCTGCGTGAAGCTGATGCTGTGCTGGCCGTGGTGGATGCCGCAGCACGACCGCAAGCGGACCTCGCAATGCTGCAGCCGGGCACCGAGTGGTCGGGGCCCCCCATGACAGTGGTGAGTCTTGTGCTGTGTTTGACTATATTAACCAAAGGGTTGTGTGTCGCAACGAAGCCGGGGTGTTGTAGCTTGGTTGGTATTCTGAGCCGGCCGTGGTTCATGCAGCGGCAGTTTTACAGATGGGCCTTGCCCTGCAACCAAGTGCAGGGTGCTCACGCCAGCCCAGTGCATGGGTGACTTCCGGCCAGCCCATAGTGCTGGCCTGTCATGACTTCACAGCAATGAGAGCTACCATACAGGGCTGGGCTTATAGGGAGAGTGGACTGGGACCCGTTTCTCGTCAAGTCGGTACTTTTGCGCTGGCACGCTGTCACAAGGGCCCCCTTGTGTGCGTGTGGTCTTGTCCAACCATGGGGCGCCCCCACTTGTGCCCATGCCATGCAGCTGCTGAATAAAATGGACCTCTTAAGCCCTGAACAACGGGGTGCGCTGGAAGCCTGGTTTGCTGCCAACTGTACCGCCGAGCGCACGATCCCCATTTCAGCGCTCAACGCCACCAACACAGCAGCGGTGGTGGACTGGGTCGTGTCAAAGCTGCCCGAGGGGCCCTCCATGTACCCCAAGGTAAGCGGGGCGTCTGGGGTTTCTGCCAGGGGGCCCGGCAAGGAGTGTATTTAATGGTACTACTGAAAGGGTCGATGCGCGTCGGGGGAGTAGTTGTCTGCCTAGGGCTCAAGCATGCGCATGATATCCCAAATGGAAAGGGAGGGACTGGGACCTGCTGAGTTTTGGTCCATGCGCCAGCCACCTATGTCACTGCCTGTGTGCGCCTCGTGGGCTCGTCTGGCTTGTACCACGCGCGCTGAGCCTTGTTGGCTGCTGCCCTAGGTGTTTTGTGCCCCTCCTTGCAGGAATACATTGCGGAGGCCAACACAAGGTTTTTTGTGTCGGAGATCATCCGGCGGCATATCTTCCTGCAGGCAGGTCCCTGCTTACCCGGGCAAGCACCAGTCTCTCGGCGTCGAGTCTCATGGACGCCATGTCCTGCCTTTTTGGTTGTCGGTGGTTGTTTGCCTGCCCACCTGCGTGCTAAGCGTAATCCCTCAGTGTACTGAAGCTTGTTGGCCGGCTGTTCAAATATGGGCTGGCTAACCCCAATCGTCCATCCTCGTACATTCTGACGTAGCTTCCTTGCTCCAATCTGCTCCGCATGCTGCAGTATCAGCAGGAGATACCATACAGCTGCGCAGTGGAGGTGGTGGACTATAAAGAGCGGGGGAAGACCAGCAAGGACTTTATAGAGGTTAGTCATACACCTACGTGAGCTAGGTGTGCCCAATGACATGCCGCCGCTGTACTAGCAATTCTCCCAATGGCTGGCCCGCTTGTCAGCATGCTTTCCTCCAGGTCCCCCACCTCCCGTGATCCTGCCTGTGCATGTAAGGGAGCAAGCCAAGCCCACATTCCACTGGCCACTCTTTCCGGGCTTGCCTGACTCTTCTTTTGGACATCCCCATCGTAGCTACCGTGCTTGCCTGCACGCAGGCACACATCATAGTGGAGTTTGACCGCCAGCGAGGCATACTGCTGGGCGCCGGCGGGGCCGCCATCAAGGCGCTGGCGGTAGCAGCCCGGGAAGAGATTGAGGGGTTTGTGGGCAAGCCCGTGTTCCTGCAGCTGTCTGTCAAGGTGCAGAAACGCTGGCGCAAGGACCCGGCACTGTTGGAGCGGCTGGGGTACTGAGGAACAACAGGCTAATGGAGATTCCCTGAGCCAGTCTAGCCTTAGCTAGCAGCATGCTCACATCTGACCATGCTGCCGTGAATGCCACAACCACAAGCGGTGTCCTGAGCTTGTGTTTGTAAAGGTTGCATAAGGCCTGGTAAAGGACTCAGTGCTAGATCCACTAAACTGGGTTACCGACTACAGGCGGTTGAGACGGATTGCTGCCATATTAAGCTGTTGGTTACAAGTCACTGATAACGAGGCAGGGGCACCTGGAATTGCGTTTTATGTGAGGTCGATGGCAGTCACCTTCCACGGTTTCCTTGCATCATGTCGCAGCAGCAAACAGCGCTATACTAACTTGCCAGCAACTCAAAGACTGGGTGCTCATAGGTCGACCTGGTGGGTGGCCATATGAAGCCCAGGGAAACAACCCTTGCGCCCACGGTGAAGCTAATCCTCCAGTCGGCGGTTGCTTACAGATCAAAGAATGACAGTATTGGTTCGATAAGGCAGCCACACAAATGCGGCTGCACCACCGCATGTGGGAAGCAAGACGGAAGAACATACATATAAGGTGTACATGATGATGATGAAAGGAGCAAGAATGTCAGCGTGAAAAAGACCTGCCTAACTACAAACGGCACCTAGCAATGGCGTGCCGCCTTGAAGAACCTGCCTGCCTACCCTACCTGATACCAGCTGAACTTGCACTACCACAACATCACAAACGCACAAAGCAGCCGCTGGAGTTCCAGTCTCTCGTTCCACTACAGCCGCAGCACGAAGTTTCAACAGTCAGACTGCCCCATGCTTGCTGCTGCTGCATCACTCCAGGCCAAACCCTTCGCTATTCAGAATGGCAAGCCGGAGCCGCTCTGCCAGCTTCTCCTTGGACCGGTATGATGGCAATAGCAGGGTGTTGAAGCTGCACCACAAAAAGCAACCCAAGGTCAGAGCAGCTCTTCATTAGAATGCTGATGATGCCGCTGGATACCATGCAGGTTTGCAGTGACTGACTAAAATAATCATACAATACTTAAGTACATTGGTACGAGTACAGATGTGATTGGAGTTGCTTATACCGATGTACAATGCAGGCTGCTGGTATCTTAACCCACCATGTGTGGCTGGTGGGCAGCTTGCTCGAGTCCGCGCCATCTCGCTGCAGAGAGCAGGACATCGGGTGTTTCGGCTTGCTGGGCGCCACAGAAGCATTCGTGCTGGCACCATGAATAACCTCAGGGCATGAGATTGCCACATCTCCGAGCGGATTCCACCTGTCACTTACAAGCCAAGCACCAATGCAGGACTGCTCCATCGCGCAACCACAACCTGTCAGCACAAAGAAGCCAAGCGGCAGCACTACCTCCCCCCCCATTGATGTAGTACTAGACCCTGCAGCATCGTCGACACCCCCCATCCAGTTCCGCAGATCACTACGAAAGCGGAGTGGAGGCTTGCGGCACTGGCCCCACCTGGATAATGCAGCGCAGGTTGGAGAGCCCCCCGATGGGTGCCCTGTCTGAGCCGGTGAAGAACTTGAGGAACAGCTTACGCTCCTCGTGCTGGAACTCGGTGATCACCTGCCACAGCCACTGCACCACCTGCAGCAGAAGAAGTGGCACAGGCACAACACTACAGTCGCGCTTGCGCCAAGGCTTGCAGCCGGATCTGTCTCCTTGGGGCGTCATATAACTGCAAGCCGCTGCCTCTGTAGGTAACCTTCTTCGAATGTCCTGGTAATGTAAATGGAGTGCGAAGTCCGCCCACCACAGTGCAATTTACCAACACCACGGTCTCACCCTGTGCTCCGCATGGTAACCGCCCTCGTAACGTGCACTCTTCTGCAGCGACTCAAAGTCCAGGTAGGGGTTGCCGCAAACCAGCCGCTCCAGCTCTGTTGCACTGAACAGCTGCAGCGCCGGGCCGCCACAAAGCATGAGAAAACCCTTGGCGAAGGCCTCAAACTGCAGCAGGGTGCGGCAAACACACAAGAACTTATATACAGGGAATGAGCCCTCATGGACAAGCGCAAACAGCAGGCATGTCCAGTGGTTTCACCCAACCAACGACCTACAAGTTGTGGTTGGCAGACGCCCAATGTGCTGCTGTCATCCGCCTATATCAGCTGCCTGGGCCTAGCCTGGGTGCTTGATCCGCGACTCCCAGTCCACACATTACCCACCTGCTTGTGCACCGAGCGGTTGAGCCAGAAGTCCACATAAAGCTCCACAAACTCCCTCCTGTTCTCTTCTGTCACCGGTTGCTCGTCACCGCCAGGCAGCAGCGGCACCGTCTTGTTCTCGCCATAAGCCGGCACCTCCACAGTAAAGGTTTGGCAGAAGACATCTTCTACACTGCCAGGGCCTTCATACTGCAACAGCTGCCGCAGTGACCTGCATGAGAAGAGCAAGACATCAAGTATATTCATCACCTCAGAATCGCGTTTTAACCAGAAACCGCCATCCCTGCCACTAATCAGATCATCTAGTTTTCAACTACCGTTCCCCACATGACAGCGAGCTGCCTATAGCACCACCCATGCGCATTCCGGGCACCGCAGCCACCGCACCTGCCCAACATTGGTTGCATGTCCTCCAGGTCGCGCAGCTTGAGGTCTTGCCCCAGTATCTTGCGGTACAGTGCCAGCGGCAGCGGGAAGTCCAGCAGCACTCCATTATAAATGGCGAGGCCCACCACCAATCCCAGCAGCAAGAACTCTGTCTCCGACTCCAAGGAGGTAGGGTTGAACCAGTATGTGCGCGACTCCTATTGGCACAGGGGACCAAATTGGGCAAGGCGTTAGCTGAGGTGCAGTTAGTGGAATGCTAAAAGCAAATCCACACTTTATGCTGTCGCTTGTAAGCTGGCGCATGATGGGTCAGCTGCTGACGCCACTGCAAATAGCACCATGGCTAGCCATCCATTCTGAAACCCCCTCATACAAAAACAACTACGCAGATCACACCAAGACACACCTAGACAACGTACAGTCACGCACCGGCTGGTAGATGAGCATGCCATAGTCTGGACAGAGCAGCTCAGTCACCAGCAGCTGGAAGAACTCCTTCTTCACGCCACCTGCAGAAAATCACATTGCCCAGCTTTGCGCATGCAACCTGATGCCAGCAACTTGCCCACATACCACGAGCCACTCATTGTAACAGTTAGATTTCAACTGCTCTTCCTGTGCCACTCGACAGGTGCACCATGGTAACTTACCTGCATCTATGCCATCCTCTCCAATGAAATGCACCCGCAGCGGCTTGAACAAATCCTTGGGTTTCTGCCTAGCTATCTCGTCTAGCGCATCCTGCAGCGCTCAAAAGAGTGCAGATGGTAAAGCAATGGAAGTGAAAATGGCAATAAGGATTCTGGCAAGGCTGGTAAGCTGACAGTTAGGCTTTTCGAAATGCAGTCGACAGGTCCAGCAAGAGACGGCCTTACAAGAAACGCAGGTCTACCTGTCGACATAGCATTGACTGCTCCCAGCCAGCATTGATGGCACTCACCATGTTAAAAAATCACTAGCTTACCTCTAGGAGGTGGTTCCGCCTAACACGCACTATGCACATGTCTGGGTGGTGGGCAGGGAAGCCGCTCTCCTCGGGGGCTGGCAGCCCCACAGAACCTTGCTTCCAAAGCCCAGTGCCCGCCTGCTCGCTAGTGCCGTTCATCTGCCGCGACACCATGCGTCGCTCGTCATCCTGCGCATTTGTAGCTTGAGCAGCGACTTAGTGAGGCTGCTGGGCACATGTCACCAAAACGAAGGCACTTGGTAGCACTTTCATCATTTTCAGCTAACCTTGTTGTTACTGCGAAGAGGACCCCCCATGGCAAGGGGGCTCACCTGAATGTTGCTGCCAGACGATGGCGAGGAGCCTTCATTTGTCCTGAGAGAGTTGAAAAGCCAGCGCAGCCCTCCCTGCCGGTCTCGCCGCCTGCCGCTGCTGCCCATCCCGGACCCTCCCCGCCCTGGCTCGCCAGCATTCCGCAGCATGGCCGCCACTTTAGCCTTCTCATTCGGTACCACACAGTCGTCTTGTGTTGGGCCGCGGTTGCTACCATTGGCCTGTTCAAGCCTTGACTGTGCGACTGTCTGCAACAGGACAAGGCAGACATCATATGTCACAGTCCTGCTTCGCTTTGGACCAGTTCGCATTCTCAACGCCGGGCACATGCCACATGCCAGCCTGCACATCCCCCATGCCATACACAAGACCTCAGCCAATCAGCCGCCTCCCCGGCAAACAGCATCCCTTCCAACAAAAGCTAATACGGTATAGAGGCTCCAATTTGCAAGCACGACGAAACAACGAGTTACCTACATAATTGCGGGAAAGACAGGCCGAGATTCCCACCTGATCCATCTGTATGCGGGCCTCCGTGTGCAGCAGTTTGCTCTTAGCACGAGGGTTGAGCAGGAAGGGGTACGAGCAGAAGGAGAATGGGCCGTCAGTACCGGCAGCATGCTGCGGCATGTCATGCGTCTGCCGCCAGGCCACATAGTGGTCCAGAACATCCAACTTCTCACTGCAAAATAATATGCTACAATAGTCACTTTTATTGTCTGAAACAAGCTTCTTCTCAAATAAGGTATTACAGGGCACGCTTGCAACCGGTATTGTGATATTGGGGTAACAGATTTGTAGAGTAAGCGACCATATCGTATCGAGTTTTCTAGGCAACAGTACCTTGCCAACCTCACCTGATGAGCTCATTATAGAAGGCATCAGGTGGCAGCTGCCTACCAATCTGGTTGGCCTCCTCCACCTTGGCCAGCACCTGCAACAAGAAGACCACTGGATGACCCGCTCGTTGCTAACTCCACATACAAATGAGCAAGCAAATGAACCCCTCGCTTCTTACATGCTAATGCAATCAGAAACCGAACTGAAACTTGATACAGGCGTCCACAACCGCACCCTTGCCAGCCAGAAGCATGACTGGTCCTGCCCAGCAGTCAGGGAACCAACACTGCCCCAACAGCGATGCACTTCTCTGCGGACCTTTATCACGTTCATCACACTGACGGTGAGCTTCTTGGTGGCATAAAGCTCGTCCGTCAGGTACTTCTGCAGCGGTTGCACCACATGGCGCTCTAGGAGGTCGGCAGGGTATTCCGCCCACCACTTGACCAGCATCTGCAAAAGCCAGGGGGACACCATTGCGCTATAAGAGGGCCCGTACCATCTCTCTCAAGGTACCCCTCATTACAGAAGCCGCCACCCTGGCCATTATCTAAGCGTCCTGGCGCACTGGGTAGCACAGCATCAATCCACTTAGCGCTGCATACTTCATTCCCGAGGTTGTCCCAAAAAAAAGAGTAGAGAGCAAGCAAAGACTACACAGTGAGCAGGTCTCCGAAGCGTAGTGCTAAACGAAACCAGGACAGGACACAGCAAGCCAACACCTCCAGGCTCACATGTCGCGTGGACGAGGGAGCTGCCAGCACCACATTGCAAATGCGGGGAATGATGACATTAGCACAGCGCGAGTCGCCCAGCAGCACCGACTGCATGGCTGCCAAGAGCACCTGCACACGAAGGTAGGACTATAACACATGACATGCTTTACACACAACATATCAGGACAAGTGCTAATGCTGTCCGTGGGTAAAGCCAGGCACGGCACTACAGACTGCCGGGGTTGCCGCTGAATCAATAAGAAATAGCAGCGCAGGCTGACGATCAATTCTCCTAACCTGCGCCCTCTCTGGTGTGCCAAGCAATTTGACATTCCGCTCCAGGTCCACTATCAGCAGGTCCAGGCCCTTCTTGAAGGCCTGGGAAGGGGGGGGGGGGGGGGGGGGGGGGGGGCACGCACGTCCATCAGTGCTGCAGGCTTCCCTATAGCAGATAAGGAGATTGAAGGGAGGGAGGGGACCATGGAGCCAACGAACCTGCAAAGGCCTCGTTGCCAAGCTCACACATGCAGAAATGCCAACAACTACATACCTGGTAGAGCACATCCTGGGTGGGCTGTGGGTCGCTGTTCTTGGGTGCTGCCCGCGGTTCCAGTGCTGCGATGGCTCGCTGCATGTCAGCCAGCAGCTGCACGTCCAGCCCAACCTGCACGCCATCGCACAAAGGGCCGGTCTAGGTCGGCAACTGTTTGAGCAATTGACGACCCTGCCGCCCTAAGGCTCGCTCGGCGAAGGACTGCCTGCTGTACGACTTGAAGGATGATACCTAACACCAGCCACCCGTTGATAGGGGACAAGGCCCCAGCCTACCTTATCTTTGATGCCGAATGCTGCACTGATGGCTGCAGCCGAGCTAAAAATGCGCTCCACTGCCGCTGCAATGGGGCGCACATACGCCTCCAGCTCGCAGTTAGGTGCATCCTCTGCTGCAGCCACCGCTGACTGCAACCGCTCCCAAAGCCGGGGCTGCGGCGCCTCAGGCAGCTCCTCCGCTGCCCGAGTGAGGAAGGCAGAGCAGTGCCCTGCCGCCACAATCTGTGACACGGCCGCTGGCCGCGCGCCGTGATCAAAGCCCAGACGCAGCGGCGCGGGCGCAGGAATGCAGACTGCTTCGCTCCTGCTGCCATGCCGGGGCGATGTTGCTATTATGGCCTCTGGGTCCAGCTGTGCCATGGCCAGCTGGCCAGACTCTGTGGAGCCGCATCCAAACACAGAGCCATCCTTGCAGCTGAACAGCGTGTGCTCAGCGCCGCAGGCCACCTGACAAACGCCCTTGCCGGTCAGGTCTATAACAGGCGATGGCAGGCGACTGCTGCGGAAGCTGCGAGTGCCGAGCTGGCCATGCTGCATGGAGGCAAGCACAGAGAATACTATGTCAGGCATCCCAAGGTTCGGCTTGCCGCCAGCTGCAAAAGAACCAGGCAACTACCCCTTGGACAATGGAGCATAAACCCTTCCAAAGCAGCCACCGCACCCTCAAAAGCCGCACAGTACAGTACAAAGAGATCAAGCATGCCATACTCACGCTGTTGCTTCCCCAAGCATACACCTCATCGTCAGTCACCACAACTGTGTGGTGCCACCCAGCTGCGACAAAGCGCACCCCCTGCAGGTTGAGCAGTTATCTTGATGTCGTCCATGTTGAGTTCAAGCATTATATTCCATCTTAATAGCCAATATGTATCACGTGTTTCATAACCATCCAAGAAGAGCAGAAGCAGCTGCAGTTGCTACTGATATGGTGCATCCGTATCAAGTCATCCTCGTTAACGGAGCAACAACCCCAACATTTGGTTCCACAAGCAGCACACCTGCAATGCCACACGCTTGGGCACCAGGACTCGGTCATCCTCGTGCACAGACCCCACCTCCTCCACCGGAGTTCCAGGCTCAGCACTCAAATGGCTCTCGAGCACATCTTGGGGAACGCTGCACCAGGTACAATGCGCCTGGTTCACTCCTGATTTTGGAGGGACTGGACCATAGTTTAGACAAGTGCAAGTATTGGCAAGCGCACCAATCTGTACTATCCTGCAATGAAACGTCGCTTCTGCATTGCCTAGCTCCATAGCCAGCCCTCAAGGTGGTGGGCAGTACCAAGGCAGCTGATAAGTGCACCCCCACAGCTCTGCGCACCTAAACAACCACTCCGTGGCCACCTCTACCCCCACATTGCCCGTCTCCGACAATGCAAGCTCCGCCTGCTCCTCAGGGATGCCCATCTCCACCAGAGCTGTCAGAAACCGCTGGTTGACACGGCGGTTCACACGCTTGCGCTCAGATGCCGACCTCGCTTTCTGAAGTGGCACATACTAGATGGGTGGTCAGCTTCTCAGCTAGTGCTAATGTCCCCAAGCTGCTCCACAAAACTAGCATAAGACGGTTCAAGGCACCTGTTGTAGGTTGTAAAGCTTTCACATTCACAAGGAGTGACAAACTCACAGTGACGCAGCTTATGTTAAAAGGTAGTACATCCACTCGGCACTCCTGTCAACTTCTGAGCTTCCCTGTCACATCACAACCTTGGAGCAAGACCCAGTGTACGTGGTGTACCTGCTGCTGCTGCGCCACCTCGGCTGCGGCTGGAAGGCCCAGCTGGCCCTTGTCGTTGCTGCCCCACGTAAACATAAAACCATTACTGGTGAGAGCAGCGCTGTGCGCATCCCCTGCACAAGCAACACACAAACAACTTCCTTTATGGTCGTCCCCTCCCATCTAGCACTGGGACTGCCGCGCATGCCAAGCTGCACAGTCAGCCTCATAACTGCCCAATTTGCACAGCCTTCTCACACAATCTAACCTCCATTGACCCCCGAGCGCACCTGCGGCCAGTTGCAGCACAGGCATAGCCCACAGCGAGTCTACAGCAGCAGGTGCCCTGCGGTCAGCTGTGTCGCCTAGGCCCAGTTGGCCCGAGCTGTTGCGGCCCCAGGCATACACCTGGGATGTGGCCGTAACACAAAGCGTGTGGAAGCGTCCACACACCACCTGCGTGACCATCTGCTCGTGCAGCATCTGCATGCAGGGAGGCACCGTCTTGTCAGCCAGTGAAGGAGGTTACACCTCGTATTGCTCACATGAAGCCTCGAACATGTCTAAGTGGAAGCTTGCCGAATGCACAACTTGGCCACTTCTTTGCAACATCATCACACCTTTCATGCTAGAACTTCCCAAGCACAACAGCCAATGCTGCTGCTAAAGCCCATCGCACCTTGATACTGCGAGGCTTCACCCAGTCTGTCTCTGCCTTCTCGCCGTGCCCACATTGTCCATTCTCATTGGAGCCCCAGGTTATAACATCTTGGGGGGTGATGGCGATCGTGTGCTGGGCGCCACACGCAACGGCCCTGAGGCGCAAACATCAAAAAACAGTAGGTGGGTGCATGGCGAGCTGTGCTTATACCATATATTCCCCAGCCCCTCTTGCAGCAACGCTCTGCTGGTGGCATCCACACCCTTGGAAAGACTGGGATACCTCAAATGCCATGCCAGGCTGCCCAGCAACAAAGTATACCCACTTGACGTCCCAGCCGACCAGCAGCTCCATGCGCCTAGGGACAAGCGCGCCCTTGCCGGGCCCGATGGGCATCCCCATCTGTGCCTTGTCATTCAGTCCCCATGTATAAACCTCGCCCTGCGCACGCCATCAACCCTTTTCATTATTGGGACACAACCAAAGCCAGGTGCACGACCGCCTGTGCTGATCACAACGTGCATCCTGGTAACCCAACTGTTCAGCACACACGTTCCGGCTGCAGCAGAATCCTCACCCACCTGCCCAGTCACGCCCACTGCATGTCCCTCTCCAATACTGAGAGCCGCCCATCTGCGTGCGACTTTAAGAGGCTGCGGCTGTGCCACGTCACTTGTGCTGCCAATGCCCAGCTGCCCATGCTGGTTACGGCCTGCAGGAAGGAGCCAGGCACCTGTCAGCAACCTCCAGACGGGGTAAATCACTGTTCAGCAACGTTGTTTCCCACAGCTGCGCACCTACTACCCAGCCGTTCTCGTCAAGGGCTGTGCTGACGAGGGGGCTGTGGGGGCTGATGGCAAGTCCCACATCTCCCTGCAGCAGCAGACACCACCTCTGCGCATTAAGTAGCAGCAATTGGCAGCTCACAGGTCGAGATGCGCCACTCAGGCGACAGGTGGCCGCGCCACTGCGAGGATCTGTGGCAGATTACAGGACTGCCGGGTGTTTGCTGACCTTGAGGGCATCCAACCGCGGGTGAGCGGTCTTAACCTTCAGGGAGCGGGGCAGGGGCGGATAGCTCCTATAATCTGCCAGTTGTGGGGGTGCAGCGTTAGCTGTAGCAGTTGCATCAACTTGTATATCCATAGCTAAGACCGCATGGGTACCAAGGTGGATACTGCACGACACACCAGGCTATGAACACTCCTGGGAAAGGACCTAGGGACCAACGCCCAGCAGGCCAAGCAGATCTCGCGCCATACGGCGATTTTCCCCGGTCATTTCTGGGAAAGTGCATTTCGTACTTTCTTTTACCCGTCCCATTCAAACTGTTTTGATTCTATTGCGGGCAATCCCCAGGGAAATTCTTCCTGGGCAGATAATCCCAGCCATTTTAACCATAAATCTAACCACCACCGCAGACAGAATCCCCAAGGGGGCCTGGGAGGACCCAATTCCCATGCGCCGCCGACGCCGCCATTCCTGCCCTGTGCGAAATAGACCAAAATTCGGGGATTCTACCCGAGGTCGTGGGGAACCTTGGATGTCACGAGTTGGTCTTTTTGACCGCGTGTCTTCGTTCTACAAGGTTTTTACTGAATAGAATCAAAACCATCGGCTCCTGTATGTTCCAGGGGAAGCACTGAGCCAGAAGCGTAGAAGGGGCAGCGGCTGTCGCAGTTGCTGTTTTTCATCCAAAGTAAGAGAGCTGTAAGCTTCAATAGTACCCGTGGAAGCTTTTCTCGTAGCACATGTCATGGCATGAGACACAGCATCACGTGGACGCCGCTGATACGAGCGTAAACACACTTCAAACATATATCGAATAACATAGGTGCTACAGGCGTTCATTTGCAGCGAGTTTTTGCCTGGTCAGTGCCACGCTTTCTTTCCGGCAGCATTGCTACGGCCCCAGCCAAATCGAAAATCCCCGTACGCCATCTGGCTTCCAACCTGCCTTCCTAAGCTCTCATGATTGCAAGCACCTGCACAAGAGCAACTCTGGATTGATCAGAGCCGAGCCAGACTCCCACGCGGTTGGGCACGTTTGGCCCCTGCGGGACACGCAGGCGTTGCGGCTGTTGCCGCACTGCACATAGTTACCGTACGCCGTTGGACGGTGAATGTAAGGTGCAGGTGTGAACACCCTCAGCACAATATATGCAACTGTACTGCACGTTACTACTAGTGTGCTGAGGTTGCACACCAGCCGAAGCAGGATGCTATGGCTCCAGCAAGTGTTACCTCGCTGGCAAGCCGCCTGCTGTCCCCTGCTGAAGCTAGTGTCTCTTGGGTGTAGTTGGCTGGTCATCCTGGGCTAAGGCCGACCTTGGATTGGCTTGCGTTGACAAGAGAGTAGGGGCAGGTTGAGCAATAGCGAGAGACCGAGGGTGCACTGCAAACTCCCACCGAGTACACTGCGTCTGACCGGCTGTGAACAGCAGTGGAACATCATTAAACTTCCTTTGGAACAATAGTTGAGAGTTGGTAGGCAGGCTCGGAGACCCAGGGACAGCTTGGGCCTACGCCGCATTTCTTAGGGCGGGTGCAGGCTTGAGGATAGAGGTTTGTGACCTGGCAGGACGGACAAGAGCTGTTGCCGGTTGTGATGGAGGGCTAGGTCAAATAGCTGACCCCTGAAGGGCCGGCTGCCCAATGCGCTTAAGGCAACGTTGCGGCTGAGATGTGCAAGACCAGTATCGAATGGTGGCAAGCCAAGACTGCATGGGACACCAGGCACCCAAGGATGGTGGCTAAAAAGGTGCTAGTGAAGGGGTCTTGAAAGCACGGCTGACCAGAATGTTGCCTGCAGTGCGGTAAGCTGTACGGATCACTTCAGTGAGACTCAGGGCTCATTCCCAGAAACAGTAGACTGATTATTGCTCTAGAGCCCCGCTAGGTGAAGGCGGGTTTGAACCGATCATGAAACCGCTCAAGCCTCCTTAGGCGCCCAGTGTGGAACCTGCGCGCGCACAGTCAGCATATGATAGCTTAAATGCCTTCTCATATGAACCGTTCAAAGTTTGGACATCAATAACAACCTCCACGGCTATTCATAGAGTAGTTCCTGAGAGCGAATAGCCACTGCCACTTAAAGGGAAGAGCTGATGACGGTCTGTTGGACTTGTGGTGCTTAAACGTTTCAGCTGCGTTTGATGTAGTCACTAGGTCGTGGTACCAGGTGATCAGGCTGCCTGAGCTGCCTGCATGTCGAAGCGCCCAAAGGGCGTATTTAGGACAGCGTCAGGCAGCTTTCTGGAGGGCATCAAGGTGACGATGTCTCCTTTGCAGCAGATTCGCAGTCATCATATATTGCATGTGTGAGCAGGCAACGCCTATGGCTTCACCTTTTGCCCATGGCAGGTGTATATCCCTAAGAGCGGCATACCCTTCCTTCAAACAAAGGCCAAGTTGTGGCTGGAGCGTGTTCGTAACAGTGGAGGCGCCGTGACACAGGTGCACACACAGTGCCTGAAGGGCTTTGCAAACTTTTCTTGGATCGCCGGAGTCGCTTCCAAACCTGCCAGAGCATGCAGCACAGTGGCAACCTCAGCGTCAGGCGAGAAGCTGCCTTGGTTTTTTTCAGGATGCTAGTGAAGCGTCCATCACCCACGTCCTGACTGGGGACATGGGCATTGCAGCCCTCCCTGCGCAGCTACAGCCTCCGCAAGAAACACAGCAGCGTGGCGCGTCAGTACACGGCGCAGCAGGTTGCTGCGAGGTGTCCAAGGGAAGGACATTGCCTCCCTTGTCAGTCAGCCAGGTAGGCAGCAAGCGGCTGCCCGATTCAGACAGCCAGCGGAAGCCCAGTGGTATATCACCAATCTGCGTGCACTACACGTGGCTTGAGCGCTGCCTCAGCGATGGACGGCTTCTGGATGAGGTTGCCTTCCCGCCCACCGGCCCTGCTGCACCCAGCAAGTCTGGCAGGGTCGAGGAAGAGCCGGGGCAGGGTGCCAGTGCCACAGGTGACCCAGCCACCACGGCAGGTGAGCTGCTGGCAGCCGTCAGCTTGAGCTGACAAGGTTCATGCCGCTTGTGTCCAGGGTGTGCATGCAACGATGTCCACTAAAAAGGTCGGGGTCAGTAGCGGTGTAGCTGCTCAAGGAGATGCTGTTGAGGAGAATGTGAGCCATGTTACTGGATGCGGGCAAATGATGGAGGAAGTGTTGGACCCCTTCCTCCTGCTGCAGACTCGGAAACGCCCAAGGAAGTGCACGGCAGTGTAAAGGCAGGTGATGGCGAGGAGAGCCTGAGCCTTCAGCAGCGCCGGCGGTGGCTCGGAGAGGAGCTTTGGCACCCAGGCTGCGCATGCATGTCACTGACAGAGCTGGTGCTGCAGGTGAATGCCCCTCAGTCCAGGTATGCATGGCCCTGATGCGGATGGCGCCGAAGGCGGGAATGAGGCACGGGCTGTAGAAGTGCAGGCGGGCTGGCATGCTAGTAGGATTACTAAGTTTTGTGTTCCCTGGACCAAGCAGGGCTTGTGCAGCCTGCCTATCCCATAGGGTCTTGAGTCCTCATCAAGAATTGGTACTTGGATCTTGTGGTTTGTGGGCAGAGTACATCCTGGCTTTTTGTTGCCCCGTTTGGGGGACTCACGGCAGCATGGTCAGGTGGTGGTACGGTGTTAGAATAGACTAGACTTGACCCTGTGCATATCTGAGTTGGCTTGCACTGCCTCGCAGGCTGAGTTCTCTGAGGAAAGGTGCCAAAGGGTAGGGAACGAGCACATAGCACAGGTGTGGAATATTGAACTCTTGCCTTCGAGCCCAAGAGGAAGAGTCTTCCTCAGCAGCCCAGCCCAGCAATGCCTGCAGTGTGTTGCACCCAAGATGTGATTCTAATAGCGCCGTGTGCATGTAGCCCTGGTTTGCATCTTCAACCAAGCCACTTCCGGCGATGCCCAGTATTGAGAGCTCCCAGCATCTGAAGACTCTTTAGTTAGAAAGAGAAGTTTAATTTTTAAGACTACTAATAATAGCATTGCCCCTGAAGCATTTGCTGAGCTTGCGGGACCTGTTGCAGTCTCTATTAGGAGAGTTGCAGTCGTGCTGCCTATTTCTGTCAAACCGCTCCAAATGCTCCGTGAGCTCAGTTCCTAGGCTGGCTTGCCCTCCCTGCCTAAGCCGAGCACGATGCATGATTGCTGAATTTCCTTGTGCAGGCCCTCACAGAGCTAGCCAAGTATGAGCGGGCCCTGCAGGACGACTACACCAAAGAAGAGCCCGGGGGAGACTTGGTTGGCAACTACAGGGTTGGTCTGCTGCCTGGTAACGTGGGTTGTGGGTGTGCATCGTCAGCCAGGGGTCGCGAGAGCCAGCTCTAATGGTGGGGCATCCCGGACTTGCCAGTTGCATGTGTCACAGCTTACCCTAGGATGGCGGAAGGTGTCATGCTGCGGTGGCAAGCGGCTGCTGTGGGTCTTGTTCTGCAAGGCATGCCCACAAGACGGCCTTTACCGGGCGCTGTCTGGCCTTGGCTTAACCGCGTCATAACCTGTGCCAGGTGCATCACCCACGCAGCTGCCTGCTGTTGGTCGCAGCCGCTACGGTACTCGCGGGCCGCTGCCGTGGTGCGGGGCTGCTCCTACAAGCTGGAGGGAGCGGTGCAGCCAGGCCAGCTGCCCTTTGTGGGGCAAGCGATTGCCAGGCAAATAAATGAGATCCTTGCCACAGGCACTTGTGGAGCCCTGGAAGACTTCCGGTGCGCTCTTCAAGGGCTGGTAGCCTGCTAGTCACTGTGCCTGGAAAAACCTCGCTGGGCTATCTAGCCATGAGACTGCAAGTGCAAACTACTAGGAATGACTTGCACGGCACTGCCGCCTGACAGCATGCCGAGGTTTTTTTGGCTTGAGCGCCTGGTATATCCCACTCACATGCTTAGGCTGGTCCACCCCGCGGCGGCGCGGTTGCCAATACAGCGGTCCGCTGTCATACTTATGTGAACTGGACACAGCTGCGGCTGCCCTCCCAGGTGGGACCGCCCCGTCAGGGACTCCAAAGGGCAGCTTCGCCCAGGAACCGCGGGTGGCAGGACGCGGCTCATGTTTCGCTCG
The DNA here is from genome assembly GCA_001598975.1 of Parachlorella kessleri. Classification (NCBI taxonomy): domain Eukaryota; kingdom Viridiplantae; phylum Chlorophyta; class Trebouxiophyceae; order Chlorellales; family Chlorellaceae; genus Parachlorella; species Parachlorella kessleri. Next base: position 31,702 of record BBXU01002782.1, read on the forward strand.
CTGCCTCTTGCCGGCAGGAGTGCGTCCAAGCAGTGGTGGGACCTGGGCCTGCGGTGAGGGAGCCTGTGGTAGACTTTTGGGGAGACCTAAGTGTTGATGGGGCCAGAGAGTGCAAGGCCTATTGGTGCTCCTGGTGTCTTGGTTGCCTCCTACCGAGCTCCTGCCCATGGTTGCTGCGGGCACAGTTAGGCCCACTCCTAAGTCTCCTAGGTCTGCTGCGTGGCGGGTGCTGCCGATGTGTGCCAGAGGTTGCTTCGTCCTCGGCCTGCATGGGAAACGCTGCCCCATGCAGGGCACATTGCGCAGCCGGCCGGTGTATCCCTTACGTAACCCTGAGAACTGCTTTCACCACATGCAGTTACCCCATGAAATTCACTGCATACAAGTCACACTAGTGGTAGCAAGCCACTGGGGCAGTGCTTGCCCACCGCCGCAGGAGCTTTGAGGATGTCCTAGCAGCCGCCCAGCCAGGGGGCACCCTGTCCCTGACGCCAGCCCAGCGCTTTTCCTTGGAGCACCGAGACGATCTTCGTGGAGACACCAGTGAGTGGCAGACCACTTGCAAGCTTTCGACTTTTTGATGATATTGTCGTGTAAGCTTGGGCCCAATGCCCAATGGCGGAAAGGCATTGCCTAGCTCACTGACCAAGTGAAGTTCAAATGGGAGTTGTATGTACCTTCACCACGCCACTGAGCAAGCCCTGCGCACCCCCAATCCTCCCCGTAGGCAGCGCTACCGCTGCTGCTGCTTTTGTTCGCAACGAGGAGGAGATGCTGGGCCCAAGCCAGCAGCTGATCCCACAAGCGGCGGCCCTCAAACCTTGTGGATGCCAGAGCTTCACATCATATGGGACATCATATGGGGAGCCCCATATGATGTGAAGGCTGCTTATCCTGGGTGCAGCTGCTGAGGAGGTGGAGGAGATGAGGGCGGCTGTGGCGGCTGTCATCGAGGCAGTGTCCTACCCGGGTTGGAGGGTAGAAGTGGTGGGAGGGCAGGCACGCGGGGAGGCGCACCATGATGCAGGCAAGCTGCTGGTGGTTGCTTGGACCTGGGAGAACTTTCAGGCTTGCAGAGGTGTGCATGACCTTTGGAGTCACTACAATCGTGCCCAGGGCGCTGAGGTGCGAGATTTCTTTTCGAGGAGAGGGATTCCTGAGGAAGGGTGCATAGCCGTAAGGGCTGGCGCTGCCCTTGTGTGTGCAGATCTGCTGGTGACCCACCCCACCCGCTCAAGAGAAGGAGTGGTCGACTTGCTGAAGGAACGGCTCGTGCAGCAGGGCAGGCTCATGCCGCCACATGAGGCGATGTGCCAAGTGCAGGTGCGGCGGCGTGGTTTTGTCTGTATTGCAAGTAAGTGGTGCTTTAGGGTGACTGTGCCCTTGCTTGATGAGGAGTCATGAAGGGCACCTGCTGATTGAAGTCACACTCCGGCTGCTGTGCCTGCTGGGCAGTTCAGTCAGCTGCACTGAACCGCTGGGTACCTTGCTGTGCCATCCTGTCTATGATAATGCTGTGCAGTTTACGCCTCTTCAGCTGTGACCCCCTTGTTTCTTGCTGCCGTCACCATATCCACAGCCTACAGCCTGTTACCCAGCCACGAGCATTGGCCGGTGCGGTTGACAGGCAATAACCCTACCCACCAGGAATTTTCTGGAGGGAGGCGTTGCAGCCTGGCACCAGATTGCCATTTCCTAAAAAGAAATTACACCACAAGCTGGCCAGGTAGCCAAGGCAGGCCAGTGTTTGTGCGTGCAGTCGGGGCTGCTGCGCAACCACATCCAGCGCATGAAGCAGGAGCACCTGCTGGAGAGGGGCATCCACACCCAGCGCCAGATGATGGACAGGCAAGTACCTTGGCTGCCAGCAAGAGGTTCCCTGGACCAACGGGAGTGTTGCAAAGTACTGCTGTGACCCGAGCAAAGGCCGACACCCAAAGGACAGTCTGCAAGTAATCCTGCAGTAGAGCCGCAGTAGTGCTTGGCGGCTGTGCTTGGGGCTGGTGTGTAGCTGGTTCGATGGCCTGCCAGTACCGGTCGGCCGGTGTTTGGTTATATCATATATTTGTTGAGGAGTGGGCATATCGGGCCCAGCTGATAGTGTGCCAGAATTGCCGGCCAGCAGTGGCTGCCCGGCAAAGTGCAATCTGCTTGGCGGTTGAATGAACCTTTCAGCAGTGTGCACCCCGCTGGCCATGTGGCATGCAGATCGGAGCACAACTGTGGCATCCTGCCAAAGTTAGGGAATTCCCGTGCCTACATGTGATCTTTTCGAATACAGGCGTGTTGTGCGACTTGTCGGGAAGGTCACAGGGTGTCAGGGGGTGATCCATCGCTCGCAAGTGTGATGAGGCCAGACAGATGCTGTTTGCAGGTTTGACCACATCTACGGCATCTACTGCACTAAGGCGGGCAAGTATCGGAGGCTGGATGTGATCATCGTGCCTCCCAGCGAGTGGGCGTTTGCACTGGTGGGCTGGATCGGCCCCCGGCAGTTCAACCGCTTCCTGCGGCTGCACGCGCTCGACCTGGGCATGGCGCTTAGCTCCCATGGGTAAGTTATGGCTGAGTCAACTTCCTTGGATTTCGGCCTGCTGCCTTGCTGCACGGCTGAGTAGTGGATTGATCGGACAGTACGCAGATCCAATGCGATACAGCAGCATGGGAAAACCTAGGCATGGCATGGCACGCTATGGGGACCACCTAGGCGAGTGGGGTGACTTATATCATGGGTGAGTCATGGATAACTCTGTGGTCAAGGAGTTCAGGTGGCGGGTGAGGGCTGCAAGGGGGGAGGGAATACCTAGGTTGTAGCTGTTGCAGAAGGTCAGGTCAAACTGGGTGACGGGTGAGACTAAGGCTGTGAGGGCTAGTAGGCTCTGGCTTGGGAGGACAGGTTTTGTACTCGACCCCTCCGGCCATCCTATGGCAACACGTGCTCAAGCTGGGCATGGCACTCGCCCCCTTGGTCGAGTCCACGCTTTGCTGGGGTGGTGATGGTAGGGGAGGTCCAACTGCCCCATGCCTCGACCCTGGGGAAGGCGCTTGGCAAACAGGCATGTGTTGAAAGAGGGCATAAGGCATAAGGGCCAGTGGGCGGGGCTCCCATCCCTGTGCTGAGTGCGCTGGAGGGCTGCGGGCCTGTGTCCGGCTGGTCTGGGGACTTTCAGATAGGAGGTCGTGCCTGCTGAGGCACTGCCCGGGTGCAACCCGTGCCTGCTTCCCTTGCCTGCACCATTGTCCCACACACATATCGTGCACGCCTATATCAAACCCCCGCAACCGCTTTCTCTCGACCCAGCCACACCCTGTGCACCCCCTTGCAGCCTAATGCGCAAGGTGGGCAGCCAAGTGTACCTGGTACCGAGCGAGCGGCCACCGCTGAACCGGGAGGGGCAGGAGTGGTGGCCGCCGGGCTGGGGCCCTGGCAAGGCGGTGGAGACGCAGCGGGACGTGTTCGAGCTGCTGGGGCTGCCTTACAGGGAGCCCTGGGAGCGCGACTGCCCTTAGGAGGATTATGGGGGAAAGGGGATGCAGTGAAGGTAACAGGCAACGGGAAGGTAGGGCCGACCCTACTGATGTTGCTGGATGCAGACCGTACCAGGCTTTCAGGGAGCCCTGGCTTAGGGACTAAGCAGACACTGCCCTTCACAGCATCTAGAGCAAGCGGCCTGGGTAAGAGCAACTTCCAGTCAAAATGGTGAACCACATGTCAGCTGCCCCCCTAGTAGGAGGGACACCTTGTATGCATGTTTGTGTTTGATAGCAGGATAGCAGAGCCGGCACGCTGTTCGTTCACAAGAGTGCAGTTTGTAAGAGCACGAAGGCCGTGCGGTGTGGCGGTAATGTTTTCTGCACCAGCCCAAGCTTCATGGCTTGCGGGAACACCACCCTGGCTGCAGGGGCCCCTTGACTGTGGGCTTGTGTTTCATTTCGTCTCGTCACTTGTTCATCAGGCACCCGAGTTACACGTGCACCCGTATTCTGCTACACCACAACCTGAAACCCCGGCTTGCATACTGTACATGGCTTGAAACTTTCACAGCTCCGGTAAGACAGATCAACAGCATCAATCATCACAATCACCAACTTATTGGACAACTGGAGATACCTTGCATCAAGCCTGCCCAAACACTTGTCCCCTACTTCTCTGTCCGCACTGCCTGCCCACAACCAACAAATGAAATCCAAGCAAGAATTCCGAGGGTTTGTTCATGCAAATGTTGGCATCCAAGGTTGGTACTCTTTACAAGTCAAATCTCATCAGCACTCGTTCAGGCTAAGCCGTCTGAAAGAATTTTGTCTGAAGGGTTTGCATGCAACCCTGTCAGCGCGCACCTCGCACCCTAACCAGCACAAGCCTTACCGTACATCAAACTTTCTGCAGTATTGGCCGCCAGCCACTGCGCGCCATGTCCTGTCTCCACAGTACCCGGGCATGCCCGCCTGCAAGCAGGCAGGCAGGGGCTTAACATACTGAACTGAACACAATACAGCAAGAGCAATCGGTAGTGTCTGTGGCGCCCAGGCCATCACCAACTGCTTCCGCACGAGGTACAGGACAACAGGGCCCTGCCTTCCTGCCTTTGGCGCCCTCCGACACGAAGGAAGGTGCCATCATGTTCTACGCTGGCACCTTTTTATATACCAATGACATGACTGGGCACATACCGACATCTCCCTGCTGCCAGTCCCACATGTTGTGAATGGCAACCTGCCACAGCGGACACATAGAACGTGATCACCGACCCTCATTACACCCCCACAAACCTGCGCCTGCGCCTCAGCCTGTGCAGCCTCGTCGTCGCTCTGGAGCTCTGACAAATCTTTGACCCGCTGACTAAAGATGATGCCACTGGGCGTCACCTGAGCTGGCACTCTCCGACCTGCACGGCCAACAACTGCTTGCTGCTTTTGATAAGGACAGGTGGAGAGCAGTATGAATGCATGTGCACCGGTGAGCACGATCACTGTCATTAGTCCCTCGAGCTAATAATGCATACACAGCCAAACTGCACAGCAGCTTTACTCGCACTTCATAATATACAGAAGTGTCCTTCTTGTTCTACATCATTACTACCAAGCCCCAGGTGCGCACAACACTGCTGCCTGCCGAGGCGCCCCACCTGTCGCATCAGTCAAACCAAGTGACTGCTCATCTGTGACCAGTAGCAGCGCCAGCGCCAGGGCTGCTGTGCTTGCCCCCACTGCCTGCAGCGTGCGAGTGAGTCGCGCCAAGACCGGCTTGACCTGCAGTGCAGGCAGGCAGGTAGGTAGGTAGGTGGACACAGGCAGGCTCGCCATGGCGCTATCGAACCAGGGTACCCAGCTCTGGTACACCACCCATAATCTTCTCCTTCCATGGTCTTGCGGCCGTGCTGCCCAAGCAGAATGGTGCTCTTCAGCAACAGGGATTCCTAAGCCTCCAAGAGACCCTGCCCGCCTACAGCAGTATCCCCCCCCTCCCCCCCCCCTCCACACACCCACCCCACCCACCCACCCACCCACACATCCTTCCCCTGGCTGCCCCACCCAGCCCTTGCCCCAGGCCCTTGCTTGCTTGCTTGCCTGGTAGATGCCCAGTAGCCTGTCCCTCATCAGCACCTCTGGCGGCTTCACAAAGACCTGCCCGTCGTACCTGCAGCCAGCCATGCCCCTTCCAGTGATCAGAAGAACTCGCAGGGGGGCGCGCAACCTTCATCACCACGGACCACACGGTGCCATACTGCATGCTGGCTGCTCCAGCAGCTGGGAACGCACCGCGGCAGTGCCCGCGCAGACAGTAGAGAGTACTCCGCCAGCAGTCATCCGGTCCACTCACCACCCTGTCTCCTCATACTCCAAGCTAGCCGTCATCAGCCTGGCGCCCACGTACTTCCAGCTGAGGTACATGCGCAGCGAGGCTGCGCCAGCCGCCAGCAGCGCTCCCAGGATCCCGGCGGCAGTGAAGCGCAGCGGCTGCACAGGAACAGCAGCCCGTGTGGGAAGGGAGCCAGGTACAACTCAGGGCACTGGGTGCTGTTCTTGGGTTTGAAAGAGGTCACAAGTTCTCTACATGCGCGCCGAATGTAAAATAAATCCACAGTCAAGAGGGTGTACCGGTAAGCCCTTCCATAGGATGCTAGCCTACCTCCTGCAGCGGGTCAAAGGTTTGCGCTGCGACTGGCCCGCTGAGGAGCAAGAAGGCCGCGAAGAACACGCCGCCCAACCGTGCCAGGTACCCTGGCAGCGGCAGCGTGGCCTGCAGTTTGTAGACAGAGAGAGCCATTCAGAGCCAACCATAGCTTGCACTCTATATGCTGGGCAGTCAGCAAGCTTATGGCAGGGTAACACCACGCGGTCGTGGTGAACCTTGGAGCGCTGCCCCTGGCTGACCAGCACAGCTTCCAGCAAGGCAGCCACCCACCCAAGACGTCACAAAGGACTCCTTAAGCTGGTTCAGCTCATTGATGGGCCTCTGGTCGACAGGGACTGACGACTCGAGAGCCGGGTCTAGGCCTCCTTGGGCCCGTTCCTGGCTGGGACTCCCTCGAGCGTACAGCCGGCACGCTCTGTATGAGCGCCTTGTGCCAACCAAGCATGCGTGCTGGAGCCTGCTATTGAGTATGCGGTATCCTAAGGCGCCACAAGCTGCCATGTCTCTACCACCTGATCAGCGGGCGTGGAGCAAATAGCAGTTGATCACCGTCCAAGACGCATGGCTTGCATAACCAGCCTATTCATTGCTCCCCATACGTCCAGAGCGCGCCCCAGTCAGGGGGTTCGAGCCCGGCCCGAATTTCGTGCGGGGGGGTCGTAGCGTGATGACGTGTCGGTGGGGATTGCTAAACCGAATGGGGACTTCATCCTGTGCGTGACGATAGACGTATTTGCCAAGGTCCAGGCGTGACAGTAGACTGTCTCTTGGTTCAAGGCTGATTAGCGCGCCAGTCCCCCACAGTACCGAACCTCTTCACAGACCGTCGCCCCACCACTGGCGCCACCTACAAAGGACTACTGGCTCCCGTGATATTAGTGAGCTTTCGTGTTTTGGTGGGGCCTGCACAGCTGATCGTGCCTCCCTGAAGTGCCCCAAATGGCAGACGCCGATTACAAGCCAGCCGGCAAGTTCGGCCAGGCTGGGCAGATATTCACCAACCAGACGCAGGCTATCTTCTACAACTGGAAGCAGCTCCCAGTGCAGCGGATGGTGAGTGGGGTGCTGCATCTTAAGATGCAGCCAGCGTGCAGTTGGCAAGGTCTGAAGTGGTGGTCGGCTCACCGCCTTTCTTGCTGTGGTTCCTGCTGTCTGCTCACCCAGGCAACTCAACCAGCAGATTGCACACAGGCTCTTGCCTTGACACCCTTCTTCTTGCGGAGGCTGTTTGACTTATGCTGTTTGCGTTCTGCAGCTGGACTTTGACTACCTCTGTGAGTAGTCCCAGCAGGCACAGCAGCCCAAAAGCCAACCAGGCTTGCTGCTGAGGGATTGCCTGGCTCACCTGAAGTCCGGGTGTTTTCACTTTGCATAGCACCTTTAGCGTGTACTGAGGTTGCCGGGCCTTGGCAAGCCCGATAATCTCCTCCACTGAAGCTGTTCAAGCTACTTGTGCTTGAGTTGCAGGTGGGCGGGAGACGCCATCAGTGGCTTGTATCGTGCAGGTGAGGCCGCTGTGGGTGGCACGTTTCGTGTCTTTGCCCTTGTGAAGGAGTCACACATGCTGCTACAGGGACGACCCGACTACCCTCGTCCTGGCAGCTCACACCCCTGGCCCATTACTTGCTTGGCTGGTGCACCCCTACCCTGGGTGCCCTGTTGTCCCTCCCCTCCAGCTGCCAACTGGTTTGCCATGTTTAGCAGAAAAGCATGCTGTGACCCTGCCACAGGCACCCAAAGCAGGGCGGTACGTTCGTTTGCGTTGCAATGGAGGCCCACCTGACTGTCTTGTGAGCCTTTGTGTGCAGCCTGGCTCCCACGGCGGCTTCCAGAAGCTGTTTTTTGGCAAGGAGGAGATTGCCATCCCACAGTACGGCAGCATCGATGAGGCGGTTGGCGCCCACCCACGGGCAGATGTGAGTCATGATGAGTCAAACGCATCTGTAAGCTCCCCTGCCAGCATGACAGGCCACAGGGATTAGGCTGGGCATGGGGTGTTTTACCTTGCTTCTACCCTGCGCCAGGGTTCCTACCCATTTGCTAAATGTGCTCGCGGGCAGCGTAGGCCGCGAGCCTTCAGCCTTGCTGTGTGCAACTACAACTCATGCCTGTCTTGCGCTGGGGGCTCTTGGGGAGTTGATGCCCCTCCGGGACCCTTGACTGGCTCTCCTAACAGTGCAACAGCCCTCGGCAGTGATTCAGTGCACCCAGCATATTGTGTGATGTACCGGCCTTGCCACCTGGACGGCAGTACCCTCAGTGTAAGCGATATTTGCTGATCCAAGAGATTCCCTGCCCCGCGCCCTTGCATGCAGGTCTTCATCAACTTTGCGTCGTTCAGGAGGTGAGCCCTTGTTGACCGTTTACCTGGGCTGGGATCCATGTGCACCTGCACACCTCACCTCATACCTGGTTTGGCCCTTCCTGGTTCCCACCGTGCTGCTGCAAGTGACGCAGCTCTATCGTGTTAGGCTTTGGGTGGTCTAGGCGAGTGCATGAACCACCAGTTGGTGTTGCCGCCTCTTCCGGCGCTCCGATATCAAGCGATTGAATGCCCATGCCTCACCCAGGCGATTGAGTACAGAGCAGCAGACCAAACTGTAAGCCCACCGTGGCATGTGGGAGTGGCGTTGTAGGTGCCATGGTGGGAGCCTCTGTAAGCTGCAACCTCCTGCTGCGTGCGCTGCCCTTGCAGCGCCTATGAGTCGTCCATGGAGGCCCTCAAGCAGCCCACCCTGCGTGTGGTGGCAGTGATTGCTGAGGGGGTGCCAGAGAGGGACACCAAGCAGATGATTGCGTATGCCCGCAAGCACAACAAGATCATCATCGGCCCCGCGACAGTGGGCGGCGTGCAGGTGGGGGCGCCTGGCGGTGAGAGATGCACCGTGGCAGGCAAGCACAGCGAGATTGACAGCGGTGCTGCGGTTGAGGGGCGGCCTGCAGGTGGGAGGGCTTGGCAGTACAGCTTATGTGGCAGCATAATCGGTATGTTATGAGGCTTTGCCTGCCGAGGCATCATGGCTGCCGCCGCCACCGTGGTGATGCGGTGCAGATGACAGCATGGATGGGGTCGCACAGGGGGGGCAGGCACCCTCTTGCTTGTTGTTGAAGGGTCTGCTTGGAGCGCAGCTGGGCGCCTCCAGGGTGACCATGAGGGAGGGAAGGGACAGGCGCTCCCAGTGGTCTTCTGGCGTATGTGCGGACCTGTTCCTGAAATGCCACGCCTAGTCTGACTGTTCAATAGCTAGCTCTGCCCCTTGCGGGCCGTGGATCTCCTGTGTTTGAGCCGCAGGTCCCCTGCAAATGAGGGCCGCCCGGAGCTGCACCGCCTCCTTGCGTCTGCTCTGCCACTGCAGAGACTACAACAGATATGAGCAGGCCTATGTGCTAGTCAGTACTCCTAGCTGTACCGCCGTCTGTCCCCTGCCCTGTCCTGGCCCGACTGTGGGTATTAGCATGACAAGTCAGCATGTGCTGCTGTCTCCGCAGGCTGGTGCCTTCAAGATTGGTGACGCTGCGGGGACCCTCGACAACATCGTGGCCTGCAAGCTGTACCGCCCCGGCTCCGTAGGCTTTGTGTCCAAGTCTGGCGGCATGAGCAATGAGATGTACAATGTGGTGGCACGGGCGGCGGACGGCATCTATGAGGGTGAGTGGGTGACCTGACAGATCCTATGGGAAAGGTGCCATTCAAGGGTGGGTACCAGAGGTGGGGTAAGGGGTTGGAGATGGACAGTGCGGGGGCCCTAGCAGCGGCGGCTGCAGTTTGTGATGGTCAAGGAGGGAGTTCAGGGGTGCTGGGATCGCCGCGACACAATGCATGTGATGGGACGAGGGTGTTTGTTTAGAATTGGGACAGCATCAGGGTGTGGCTTGGGGGCGGGGCCGCACCAGCGCCGACTGCTGGTCCTGCATGCTGCGCTGTTTGTCGTCTCCTGGTGGCAGCAGCTTTCACCTCCCTCATAGACCACCTGTCTGCCATGGCTCCCAGACTGATGCCGTCACCACTTGTGGAAACAGAGCACCCCATGAACCTGCGCTGCCTCCAGGCATTGCCATTGGCGGCGACGCCTACCCGGGGTCAACCCTGTCTGACCACTGCCTGAGGTACCAGAATATTCCCCAGGTCAAGATGATTGTGGTGCTGGGGGAGATCGGGGGTGAGTGGCCCCCACCAGCAGCGGCTTAAGGCAAGTTTTGTCATCAGGGCATTGCTGGAGGCCTTGCCCTCCTTGTTGGCAACCTCTAGCCCGGGCCCCTCATGGCCTGCAGCAGGCCAAAGGGGTTTGCTTCGCTGCAAGTGTCACTATTGCACTGTGCCTTGCACACAGCACCCCACCGTAGCCTCGCTGGCAACGGCTGCAGCACAGACGCCATTGCAGCGCCTTGTAGGCCGGTGGGTGATGTGGCAGGTTGACGGCGTTTCCAAGGGAGTCAGGGTGGCTGGGCAGGGTGCAAGACTGTGCGCTCGCCCCACCACCAACACACGCCCCCCGCAGCTCATGAAGGGTTGCGGCTAGCAGAGCCTGCTGCAGTCATCCAAGGGCGAGGGACGAAGCAAGCTAACAGGGCGAGGGACGAAGCAAGCGAACAGCCTCCTCCTTGCCCACACCCCACCCACCCACCCACACCCACATCCTCCCTCACAACACAATCACACCCTCCTCCTCCTGCGCAGGCCGCGACGAGTACAGCCTTGTGGAGGCGCTCAAGAGCGGGCGGGTGACCAAGCCGGTGGTGGCCTGGGTCAGCGGCACGTGCGCCAAGCTGTTCAAGAGCGAGGTGCAGTTTGGGCACGCGGGCGCCAAGAGCGGCGGGGAGGAGGAGTCAGCGCAGGTGGGCAACGTAGGAGGTTTATTGGGGTCTATATCTTTCTATACCTTTCTTCAGTGATGGGTTGCTTTGGGATGAGGATCCGAGGGTATGCCTCTGTGGGAGTGAGACTGCCCAAGGGACGGTGAGTGGGGCAAGCAAAGCGCTCTACACCAGCAAGGCGCTGTGTAAGCATGTTGGTGCCAAGGGCAGCTGATGGAGACGGCCTTGGCTTCACCCCGCAAGTTGGTAGGCGGTGGTGCTGTTGGTGCTGTGTTGAAGGGAGGGAAGGGGGGCAGTAGGGTGTGTGTGTAGGCGGGAGGAGGCAGAGTTGGTACTTGCAATGTGCACCACACCTTGAGCCCTTGCAATTGGAATGGATGGCATACAGCTCCTGCGGTGTCTGAGATACTGGTTTGCCTGCAGGCCAAGGGCACAGCGCTGCCTAAGGTTAGCAGAAGCCTGGGTTGTAAGGTGCCTTTGGTGTAAGGTGGAACTAAGAGGTGCCCATTGTCTGCTGGTTTGCAGGCCAAGAACAAGGCGCTGCAGGACGCTGGCGCCATCGTGCCGGGGTCCTTCGAGGAGCTGGAGGCGACCATAAGGTGAGCGGGCCATACGGCTAACAGAGAAGCTGTGTTGCCTGCAGCATCATGCACCGACCCTGTGGATGCCGTCAGTACCCTTCGCTGCTCATCGCTGCCTCACACGCATAGGCCATCGTGCCAGATTCTAACATGGCTGCAGCAGGCCACAGTAGACGAGCCTGTGTGGCTGCTGGGTTAGTTGGATCAGGCCGCACCTGTGATGCTCATTCCCATAGCCCAACCTCCTGTACTGCCTGCGACCCTGCGCCTCCCAGCCAGCCAGGCAGCCCGCCCCCAGATCTCACAGGCTGGTAGCATGTAGTGGCGCTGCCAAGCGTTCCAGCCGTCTTGCATGTACGCAGGAAGGTGTATGGTGACTTGGTGGAGGCGGGGGTGACCAAGCCGGCCCCCGAGTGGAATCCTCCGGAGGTGCCCCTGGATCTGGACAAGGCAGTCAAGACTGGCAAGGTTAGCCCCTCTTCCTTCGTGCCCTCTGCCCCTGCTAACCTGCTACTACAAACTGCGATGTGATGTAACTGTGTCCCCGCGCCCGCAATGGTGTATATGTGGATGCCAACCACACCGTGTTAACAAGCCCCACAGGACCCAGCAGGCTGAGTGCATGTGGATGCCTGGTCCTATCTCACATCCAACAGTGCCGCCCCGGTTTCTCCCCGCTGTGTCAGGTGCGCATGCCCACCCACATCGTGTCCACCATCTGTGATGACCGGGGGGAGGAGCCCACCTACAACGGGGTGCCCATGAGCGAGCTCATGGAGATGGACGCCAACATGGGTGACGTCATCGGGTGAGTCACCCCTGAGGTTGTATGCATGAGTAGTAGTGAGGCGCAGTCGCGCCGTGGGCCTCGTCCCAAGACCTTGTTGTATGTAAGCGTTTCGGGCGTTGCATATAACCCAGGATGGCGGGTGCTGCTACAGCCCTCGCACCAGCCGTGCTGACTGCCTTCATCGGCATGTGGTGGTGCTGTGGCAGAAAGGAAGGCGCTTGGGCTGGTGCAGTCTGTTGTCGCTCCTTGGCACCTACCCAAGCGGCTGCTAGGTGTGCAGTCGAAACCTCACCGTACCGTCACTGGTGACGTGGCGCTGGTGCCGCTGGCTGCTGCAGGCTGTTGTGGTTCAAGCGGCGGCTGCCCAAGTACGCCACCAAGTTCATTGAGATGGTGGGTCTGACCCACACTCCCAATTGCATTGCTGGGTGGTGTTCCGTGGGGAGCAATGCCCTCCCATTGTGTGCAGCATGCCATCAAGCTTATGGTCATGGCTGGGCTCTCTGTGGTGACTTCGTGCTGCTTCCCACGGTCACTGATTGACCGCCCCAAGCCGTGGCTACGGACACTGAGTATCAGATGTCTTGAGGTGCTGAGGAGTGGAGATTGGCCTACCAATTGTGCAAGGCTCAAGCGCCAGAGCTCTAGTCCACATAAGACTGTCTGGGAGCGCACCCCCAGTTGGGTCCTTACCGCACCACACCCCTGCTCTGTCCTGCAGTGCGTGGTGCTGTGCGCGGACCACGGGCCCTGCGTGTCAGGTAGGCACACAGACAAGCAGGCAGGCAGGCAGCACTCAGGACTCCTGGCAGCTAACTTCAACATTTGCCTGCGTGCCAACACATGAGGAAGACCCGAGAGTTGCCTGCGTACCCACAGGTGGCTTCACCTCTTACTGTGTAGCGTGCTGAGGTCACCATGACACGACTTCATGCCCTGGCAGCATGTGGTGCCTGCAGCTGACACCAAGATCCCCCACTGGTGCTGCCGCAGGCGCCCACAACACCATCGTCACGTCCCGTGCTGGCAAGGACCTCATCTCCTCGCTGGTCAGCGGCTTGCTCACGATCGGTCCTCGCTTTGGTGGTGCCATCGACGATGCTGCCCGCTACTTCCGGAAGGCCTGCGACAAGGTCAGGGGCGGCTGGCTCTCACTTTTGCTCACAGCTTGGGAGCGTGCAGGCGTACACACTAGTTCTTCACATACGATGGCTGGAAGGGTATGGTGGCAGCCAGAGGACAGGCATGTGGCTGTGGGATACTAGCCAGGTGCCGGTGTGCGTGAAGGGGGCTATGAGGGCTCCCACACGAGTAGAGTGGATACTGCACAGTGCCACCTATCCCTTGCCTGACCATGCGTATGCTCGAAAGCAGGCCCTGCTGGGATGGTGGTGGTGCTTGGGGGGGGAAAGCGCAGGCTCCTCAAAGGCTGTGTGGAGCCATTGCGGCATCTACTAGCTAGTTGTGTGCAAAACCAGGCGGCGCAAGGTGTTAAAGCAGCATCTGTGGGTGCGGGGCATCTGCATGTCAGCACCTGATACCTCACATCGCAGTTTATATACTCCTGTGTGTGCAGAGCCAGGCGCCGGATGAGTTTGTTGAGGAGCTGAAGGGGCGGGGCATCCGGGTGCCGGGCATCGGGCACCGCATCAAGTCCAAGGACAACCGGGACAAGCGAGTGGAGCTGCTGCAGAGGTTGGTGGGGTAGCTAGTGTGGGGGACGGGGGTGGACTTCGTGGGGATCTTGGTCTGGCTGTGTGTCTGCATGACGTGGAGCTGCAAGCGGGGTAGGCCTGCCGCTGGCCAGATAGTCAATGCTTCCAAAGAGGCTGGTGTGGTTTTAAACGCGATCGAGGCCAGTGTCACATATGGTTGGGCTGTGTGTTAGGCCAGGCACAGCATCTGGGGCATGCGAGTGTGCCGCATGGTTTCGCTCGAAAAGCGGTGGCCCGGGGGTGCGGTGGTGAGGCACGCAGGATGGCTACCGGTTGTCTCACTCCCTGTGAGGCTTCATCATTGGTATCAGTCAAATCAGCCGTGCGCCGCAGCTTGAACTCTGTTATTGCGGAGTTGCCTGCAATCTAGTATTGGAATTGTTCTCCTCCTGCTGACGTGCGACACTTGCTTTTCCTGTGTAGGTATGCGCGCAAACACTTCCCCAGCACTAAGTACCTGGATTACGCCATCACAGGTGGGTGGGTGGCTCTGACAAGGCATTGCATAGTGCACAGATGGGTGCCTGTTGGGCCTTACTCTGAGAGGGTAGTTTGCCATACTTCATGCGTACTATCGGCTAGGGCCTGTGATGCGTCATGCTTGTTGCGACCATCTCAGAGGATGTCAAAGACTCACCACACAGCAGTGCAAGGCCTTGTTGCGCTGCCTACCTGACACCAATGCTGACTGCGTGGCAGCTGCTGTGCCTGCTGACCATGCTGGAAAGGCCGCTGCTTTGCCTGCTGCAGTGGAGGAGTACACGCTGCAGAAGGCTGCCAACCTGGTGCTGAATGTGGATGGCTGCATCGGGGCGCTGTTCCTGGACCTCCTGAACTCAGGTAGGAGGTGCAGAGTTGGGTATAGGGTGTTAAAGTGCGGGGGATGAGGTCACTTTGGGTTTGCAGTAGTGTGTCGGTTGTTCAGCCTTCCCGCATGCAAGGTTGGCTACGAGATTCTGGTGATGGAAGGTTATTTGCTTGCGCTCGCTTGCATAGTCTCTCACCCACCCTTGACACTTACTGTTTGCCTCTGCCCTGTTCAGTGGGCATGTTTACGCCCGCGGAGATCGACGACATCATTGCTATTGGATACCTGAACGGCCTGTTCGTGCTGGCGCGCAGCGCAGGCCTCATCGGTGCGTACTCCGCCGGACAGCTGCCTGACGGCTCCTTCTTTGGTTGACCCTGCTAGCCTTGCACCAGGCATCTTCTGAAGCAACTCACCCTCTCTCTACAGCAACTGCTGTGCATCTTGCCAGCCTGCCTGCCCTGATCACGGGAGCCCTGCTCTCGCTGTCCCTTATGATGCCCGCGTCCTGGCTTCAATCACAACCCAAGCTTCGGACAGGCCTGCCTTGCGCGTTTTCTCAATTTGAATAGGAGGTTATTAGCTGATGCTGCCAGTCCACGGGCATGGTTAGAGCCAGGGTTGTCGAAGATTGCTTCTTGACACATGCCCCCTGGTTAACCTGCTGCAGGCCACGCCCTGGACCAGAAGCGCCTGCAGCAGCCCCTGTATCGCCACCCCTGGGAGGATGTGCTGTACGCCAAGTGAAACCTATAGTATGCGGCGCGACTGGAGCTACTATACAGTCCATGACTTAGCCTCCACACTGCCAGGACGGCGCCACAGGAGAGGGGCATTGCTAGCAGCTTAGGTACTGGTCAGGGGAGGCAGTAACAGACGGGGAGCAAGGGCTCCAGACGGGCAGAGGCAGGGTCAGGCACAGCTAGGGGTGCTGGCAGCAAGCAGAGGTCCTGTTAGCCACGACCGGAGGTGCTAAAACATCTGCACGGCAGTTTGGCTGCTCTCAGTAGGTCCAATGCAATGCATTTAAAAGCTGTGTCAATGGCGGCCTGGCGTTGGCATGCCTGTGAACGCAAGGAATGGAAGGGGGATGCCATGACGTAGGGGTAGGTATAGCTGCTGTTTGAGAACAGGCATCCTTTCGAATCGTAATTTCGGTAGGCTTGGCTAGCCCTAGTTGCATGCGACCACGGAGGAACTCGCTGGCTGATTTGAGCTGCAGACAAACTGAAACAACACCAGGCTACTCATGGAATGGCCAGGTGGCTATGGTTTGGTGAAAATCTTCAAAGTCTTCTGTAAAGCACCCTGGCCATGATATGAGTGACAGACTAAATAGTGGCACATAGTCAGCCACAGAAACAGCTAGAACATATTGCTAGTTTCCAGGGGCCTTCACCAGCAGGTTGACAAGACCCTGGCCATGGTATACCATGGCTGCTGTTGCAATCATTACTACTAACCAACCTGCCTACTAACTGAAAAGCTTAGGCCTGGGAATGGCCTACCCCTTATCTGTTCTGGCGGCCATTCTCCTCCTCACCTGCATCCCGGGCATTCTACAACTGAGGCAAGCCCCAGATCCCAGTTTAGCCTTATCGCCTCACTGTTTGCACTACCTGCCACCCTTTCCAACAACTGCATTCAGCGCCAAACAGTTGACCCCTACCTCCTCCTGAACTTCCTGCTATCATAAGTAAATCCTGCCTATCAGAGTTCCTAGGGGTGGGCAAGGCGACCTGCTCCAGTATCGGTCAGCCTTGCCACCTCAAGTGCTCCACCATAGCTGTGATAAAGTCTACCTCAGAACTGCAAAACGCCGTGAGGCCGCCCTTGTGCTAGAAGGGCAGTGTCCAGCTGCTTTAGCCTGCGGGGGCAGACGTTTCAAGTTGGTGCACAAACACTCGTTAAGCCCCGCCCTGTCAGCTTCAGCTCCTGCCACAGGCCATATGCAGAATGTGCACTTTCATCGCTTCACAACACGAGAAGGGATTCTCGAGCAGAGAGAGTTCCGCAGTGGCACTGGGATGCAGGGCGATGCAGCCAACATATTTGCCAAACGAAAACACGGCAGCTTGGCAGGAGCATTAGCGGACTCACCACTTCACTGAGCTGTCTTTCCAAACGCCTAGCATCTTCCTGCACAGGGAGGGGCTCACACTGGCAGTCAGCTCGCACTCACATGCAGACCGGCTGCCCCATGTAGCCCTGTTCACATCATTGCTGCATGTGGCTGACCCATGTTCCTCGCAATAGGTACGGCACTGCAGCAGCAGAACAGCTCCCTCTGGCTCCTGCCTCCCCCAGAAACCTCACACTCTTTAGGTTCCGGGACAGAGAGCGCCCCACAGAAGAACAGTGAGGGGCCCCCTATCGGTTCACCTGAGGTCCATGCTCCGGATGGCCTTGAAGCCTTCGGCAGCCTGGGCCAGAAGCGGCGCTGCTGCCTCCATATAGATGCAGAAGGAAAGGTCTGCCACCTCCAGCGAGGGCAACCGGTGCAGCACCTGCACAGTGTGGTTGGTATAGTGCCACTGGGTCTTCTGGGAAACAACCCGGTCGGGGCGGGTGCCATGCGGCTGACCTGGTATTGCCAGGACTGTGTGGTCTGCCGTGCATGAGCAGCAGCATGCAGGCTGCGCAAGTACAGCACATTTCATACCCATCAATTCAGAGGCGCACTCCTCGGCAGCTGCCTACACCAGCCAAGGCAGGAGCGTCAGTCACTGCCAGCTCATTGCCTGCAAGTGACCAGGCCCGCACACATCAGTCACCTCGGGTATCCGGGGGAAGGTGTTTCCCTGCGCCAATAGCTCCTTGAGGCTTCGCATCAGCCACAGCCCCTCCTGCAGGTTTGGAATGCCATGGCAGGCAGTGAGTCGTGCCTGTGGAGGCAGGTTTGTATGATGCTCCAGCCGCCTGGGGCCACTATTCTATCGTCCTGCCTTTCAACATACGGGCGACCCGTCCATCTCGTCTCGCTTTGCAGCCTGAGCTTCGAGTAGTCCATGCAACCCGGGTATGCCCCATGCGCAAGCTAAACGGCCGAGCATTCCAAATAGTCAATGACTATGTGGAATGGATCCACTGGTGGACACGAATTGGCCGGTGGAGGCCAAACGGAGGCCAGGCTGTAGCTCACCGTCTTAGGGGCTGACTAAGGCACAAACGCATGTGGGCTGAAAAGCAAAGAGCACTTGGAAATGCCGCTTTTGCCAAGACCTCACCGGCAAGTCTACCAAGAAGTTATGGCTGAGGTCCAGGTGTGTGAGCCCGCTAAGCTGGCAGCACACAGCCGGCACAGTAGACAGCTGCGACCGCCGCAATTCCAACCGCTGCAACACACTTGAAGCAGGAGGCCATGACCAGACCACATTGGCAGCCCATGCTGCCAACGCCCGACTTAGGCCCTCATTACCTCTATTGCCTCTGTGACCGTTGTCATAATCCGCGTGGTTAGGGTTCATCCGACAAGTGCATGCATCGCAAACATATGCAAGTGTGTTTTGCTCACAATTGGAGCCAGCAGACCTCCTCGCAACACCCTCCAAGGCCACCAGAGAACCAGGGTCTTTGCTGCCCATACCACACCTTGAGGGCCGGCAGGTGCTGCAGGCAGGACAGCGCATCCTCCCCTTGGTGCATGCCATGCTCAAAGATGTTGTCGCTGAGGTCCTGCAGTGCTACAGCAAGCCTCAGTGGATTTTTCTCCAGGAGATGACGCGTTGCATGTTGATGACAGGCTACATCCGAGGGTGGACATGCAGCCTGCAGCCCGAAACCAGAGCTGGCAGTCATCACATGAGACCACCCAGAAAAGGGCGGAGTGCCGCGCGCTGGATCAACGGTTCGTCTGCCTTACCAAGCTTGTGAGCGCCTTGAGGCCGGTCAGGTTGACAGGCAGCGACCTAGTCTTTGTTTCTCTGCAGGGAGCATGAACGAACTTGTTTGATGTGCCCACCAAAAAGTCTCAGGCCGTAAGTGCCCACCAAAAAGTCTCAGGCCGTAACATCTCCCTGTGGAGGTTAGCAGCCGCACGCCGAACCCAGCCACCCTCAACCCATGTAATGGCTACAGGAGCTGTCGGGATGGAGCGCTCCTTCCTGCCACCTAGCCCTTTTCCGGGTGTGCCAAGATGCAGCTTACAGCATCTGCAAGTATCACTGTGTCCCCAGCCTTCCTCCCCGCCTTCCGCCCACAGCTTGGACGACCTGGCGGTCGGACAAACAAACCAGGCCGTCTGAGGATCACCTGAACATTACCAGCTGGGGTTGTGTTTCAGTAACAGGAGTGTGTTACGGCCACACCTACCTAAGCTCCAGCACTTCCAGCCGGGGCAGCTTGGCCAGCGCCTCCCAGGCGTGCATCATGCTAAGCACCATGCTGGTGCCATTCAGCCGCACGTGCCGCAGCTCACTCAACTTCCACAGGCTCTGCGGCAGGAAGGTGATGGCGGTGCCCGAGACATCCAGAGCCTCCAGGCTCTTCAGGCGGGTGATGCCTGGGGGCACATGGGTGATGCCTGCAGTCCAGCGGGAACACTGGTAAGCCGGAAACGGCATAGCGCCACATGACAAATGGGCTGCCAGTGAACACCAGCAGTGCAACACCAAGGGCGTCTGAGGCTTGCCCGACAGGAGTCTGGCTCTGCAACAAGCATTGCTGAAGAGCGTGCGCAACCGTCTCCTTCTACAGGTAGATATAGAGCCGTTTCCCAGCACTTTCATGCTAGCGGAGCATGTACGTACCCATTGATGTGAGCGCCAGCTCCCGTAGGTTCTTCAGCTTCAGAAGCACGTCAGGGAAGGCATCTAGAAAGGATCCTGCCATCTCCTCAGCTTGGCGAGAGCAGTGGAGGGTGAAGGACTGCATGCACGGCAACGGCCACGGTGAAAGCTAACCAGAAGCCAGCAGCTATTTTGGGTGCACATGACAGGTTCACGTGGTCGGCCCCAAGGGCAGGCCCTTACTTTTGGGTATGTGGTGCGACAGATTTGTAATGTCCACATGAAGCAGGCTCTCACAACCCTTTCACAATGAACGAAGGGTGCAGCTGTCAAGGCAACATGCCCTTTAGCCGAGCATAAACCCACCCTCAGCTGTTTGAGCTGCTCCAGCGGCGCCAGGTCCTGTGCTGTCAAATTCCTGGCGATACAGGTGACAGCAAGCGTCTGCAAGTGCTGCAGGGCCCCCAGGTCGCTGAAGCTGGCCCCCTGAAAGGTGTCTGAGCAACTGATGATGCGCAGCTCCTGCAAAGTAGAACACACAGACGGTCTTCCATGGCTGCGTGCCAATGGTTGGTACATCCCAGAGTATTGCATAAGAGCATCCCACACACCTTCAAGAGTGCAGATGTGCAGTTAAGTGTCGAGGCCGGGTACATGCATCAAATAAAAAGCAGCAGTTTGGAACGAGTCCTATCCTTCCTTTGCCTTCATCCACCGGGAGTTCTTTTCGTATCTATGTACCTGCAGTCCCGGCAGCTGTCGAAACAGCGGCCGCAGCCCATGTCCCGCTGTGCTGAAGGAGTGGGTTGGGTCCATGCTTGAAAACCTGCACAGGTTGGCCCATGGTGCGTGGTATAAGGTTTTGGTCTTTGATACTCATATGGTGCACCCTCCCATCTACAACGACACAATGCCGGGTCAAGGAGTGGCTCGCGGGTCCAGCTCAAGCAAGAAATCACGCAGCAAAGTTTGCGAGAAGAACGCATCTACCACGTAATGGATGCCACTGACATGAGCACCAACTTCTTCACAGCCGCTGCTCGGGGCCGTAGCCATTTCTCCACCGCAGACCGCAGCAGCCGGCGGCGGCTCGTCAGCTCGCCTAGGTCGCTGGCGTCCTCATCGGGGTCTTTGGCTAGTACTAAACCCTTCTCCAAAAAATTGATGTGCAGCTCCTGCACTAGAAATTGATGATGGTTTGACAGGGCCTGGGGTAGGGTAGCAAAGCTGCCAGCCAGCCCTAGGCAGAACTGCAGCTGGCCAACATACTCTCCGGCGGACCACAGTGCGCGATGCACGGGCAGCCGGAAGCGCTTCCCCTTGCTGCCACTTGCCTGCCACACCGGGCTAGGTTGTCGCAGCAGTTCCCTGAAGCGCTTACAAACCAGCGGCAATACCTCCTGCGCAGCAGAAGACCGGTGTGCATCGTAATGTAAGATAGCAGCAACTCCGACTGCTGCTAGAAGCAGCATAGAATGAGAAAATAGGAACCCAAGGCTTGCTGTATCAACCTACCCGGCAGAAACCCTGGTGGGCAGACAACTTATCGAACACTTCTTGAAGTGTCTCAGCTGACAGGTCCGATATGGTGGTGTCCCCACAGCATGGAGCTGCCACGGACGCCCTCCGTGCGGCTCGTTGTCGTCTGCCTGCTGGCGGCTGGCCTGCTGACGCGCTTGCCACGGCAGCTGCCTCCGTTGCTGCTGTCTCACTTGATGTTGTTGTTGCTGCTGCTGTAGAAGCCGGCCTTCTGCTAGTAGACCGCCGGCTGGGCCCTGATGCTGAGGGGCCCTTTCTCTTGAGCACCACTTTTCGTGGCACCGCCATTTTCCTGGCTGCGCTCTTCCTGCCAGTCTTGCCGGTCACTTTGCGCAACTTGCGCGTGGCCGCTGCTGCAGGCTTCTCGGCCAGGGATGACCTTCGGGTTTTCATTGGCTATTGATCACTCTACTTGAGGTCTAACGTCAGCCCTCCGCACGCATTGAGGACTGCCGTCCTCGGCTGCTGACGTATGCGTTTCAGAAGCCTGGTGCAGATTAGGTGTTTTGAAACAGGTTGCATTGGATGCTGCGGCGCCTGCTGTGGCACCTTGGCACCTTGGAGAATCTCGGCATCCAATGTTGACGGTGGCCCATGCGGTGGCCGGTAGTGCGCTCGGAGCCAGGGAGGGGTCGCGGAGCCCCATTAACCGCTATTCCGCGAAGGGGGGATCTGGGCCTCCGCGAGGCCTCCGCGAGGAATCAGGGAATGCCAAGGCACCCATCCCAGGGCTAATTTGTGCTCCTTTTTTCAATCGGTCATTGGTTTTAATATATTTATAAATAGTCTTTAGCTGTGGTGAAGGCTACGGCCCTCAGCTGCAGGCATGAGAGAGTCATGTCAATGACAGCCAGCTACAAACCAGCATCGAGCACGTCCTTGCGCAGCAGGAAGTCTGTATGCTTCAATCAGTTGTAAAGGCAGCAGCCAAACACGCAGTCAGTCCATCTGCTACAGCATGCTGCAATGCTGGGCTTTTCGAACCAGCTGACAAGCACAGCCCATGAACTGTACCTCCAGACACTCGGAGGCTATACCTTACAGTAGCAGTTATGGCTTCTGAAGGAAGCTGTGCGAGGCAACTTGGCAGTCTGACTTTACTGTGTGGCGGCACTTGGTGCGCTGAAGGTAAGAACGGCCCTCAACACTGGCTGCACTGCAACCAGCAGCACCTAGCAGCTGCTGAGGTCACATCTGCAGAGGAGCACCTGCTTTCAGTGGATGCCTGGAGGCATCCGTCGCAGCGCTGCAAAGCTTTGTTGCAAAGCCAGCTGGGATTTCCTGGGGCACAAGCATAGTTGACAGTCTGTCAATCAGACACCTGTGCTGATCCCTACCAAAGCTGTGATTGATGATGACAGTAATACAAGTTGCAACAAGTCACTGGCGACGCAGCTCCAGCCCCAGCAGCCCTACAGCACCGTGGCCAGCAGAACCGCTTAAGCATAGCAGCATTGTAGGCATTAGCAGGGGCCCCGTGATGCATCAGGCACACAGCCAGCCCCAAACATTAGACCGGCGGCTGGAGTACGTCTCAGCAGTTGTGTATGGCTAGGTGGCATGCGCAATGCTGCCCAACAGCCTTCTGTACCTTTGCACACGTATTGACCAGCAGGGTTTTGCTTTAGACGCATGACACCATAGCTCATAGCCCCGCCTAGATTCATGGCATGGGTCCAGCCTTAAAACGTGTCCCTATGCATCCCTGTGCACCATCATGGAATGGTAAGAGCTGGTAATGGTGCTATCAGTACTGGACCAGCCGCGGAGTCCCATTACCTCCTCGCCCGCTGACTGGATGGGCCCTTATTATTGACTATTGACCTTGCATCAGTCTCACTCGCATTGATCCACAGCTGTAGAGTAAGGTTCCCCCACACCCCTTCGAAAGTATTGTGAGATCAAGGGTAATTTAGGTGGTGAAACGTCGAAGCCCAACACGTGCACACCTGATGACCCTTCGCCGCATCCTAACTTGTTATCTCCCCTAGAGGGGTAGCCGCACAATCAGCAGCAAGCCTTGATGTTATGGGCTGCAAGCACAAATACCTTCAGCATCCCTCCCAGGGCCTCATCTTGGTGCAAGGGGTGCTAAAGACTGGTTGGACAGTGTCACAGCTGCTCAATGCTCTCCCTGCCCATATATTGCTAGCAAGTTACAGGCCTGGGGTGATGCAGCCCCAGCCAGCAGAAACCCCCCTCTTCAGAAGCCATTCATACCATACTTGCAAATTGAATTGCAAACAAACACTTCCCAGGCTGTATCATGCTGCCAGGCATCCCTGGAAGTGGTTTTATACAAGGCCGCGGCTGCTACGTGCTCCCACAACCCCCAACAAAGAATAGCTGCCATGGGCCCTTATGACGGAGAGCACCCTAACCAGCACCATAGCCCCTCTTCATCAGCCATTCACAGTGAAAGTCCTAAACCTCTCCCAGGGCTGCAACATGATGTGAGGGGTGGTTAGGAGTGATATGGTGCAGTGCCGCATGCTTGGCGTGCTCCCACCGCCTCCTACGCATGCTGGGCAGCACCCGCCCCTATGACCAGGAGCACTGCAGCCAGC
>BBXU01002788.1:0-10421 GCA_001598975.1 Parachlorella kessleri
ACCACTTCGATGCCCCACCTGGCAAATCTTCAGCCGTCGCATGGCCATCACATTGGAAAAGACCGGGGGCACAAGCTTGGTGTTGTTGGGGAACACATACACAGCGGGCTTAGCAGGCGGGGCTGCGTCACCCTTCCCGCCGCCGTGTGCTTTCGCCTCACCCCCGCCAGGGGCAGCAGCTTGCCGCCACCTCAGCTTGCCCTGTGCCAAGACGGCGGGGCGGTCCAAGGACACCTCAGCACGATTATTTTATATAGCAGACCTGGAAGTTAGCATGATGACATGGGTCTGAGGCGGGTAAGCGTGCCCTGCTAAGACTGTAGTGCTGTGATGCCCTCAACACCAACCTCACCTCACGGCCACCCCCTGTCTCTCACATGTTCCACAGGTGTGCGCAGGCGTAGGCTACAAGCAGGGCCCGGCTCCCTACCAAACAAGCATGCCCCTAATGGGCTGAGACCCCCCATGCACGGACAAGACGCTCCCCGGCCAGCCAGCTCGTCCGCCCGCCCGCCCGCCAGCCAGCCTTCAGGTCCCTAGCTACAACTCCCTTGCGCGCCTACCTACCTGCAGGCGCGAGGTGTTGGGCTCCTTGGCCAGTGCGGTGTAGAAGTTGACGTCCGCGGGGTGGGAGCGCACGCGCGCCGCCAGGAAGTCCGGCAGCGCCAGCCCCTCCAGCGCCTCGCAGTGGTAGCAGCTGCGACGCATGGCGGCCACCCTGCGAGCACGTATGCGCACACACAGGCCTGCCCTGAGGGGAAGCTGAAGCAGGGGGTAGCTCGTCTGCAACCAGCCCCAGGCCCTGCCCCTCCCACAGCTCGCAGAGGTGGCAGCGATGCCGACGGCTGGGAGGCACCCTGCTGCTCTCTAGGAGGGAGGGTGGTGTCGAGCACAGGCACCCAGGATGGATATGTGCTAGCAAAAGATTGCGGACGGATCTCCAGCCCGGAAGGCCATGTCTGGGACCTATGTTCGTGGGGTCCCCACCCCACCCACCCACCATACACACACCCCATGATGGCATAGCAAAGCACACAGATGGGGAGGTCGTGGGCTGTGAGGGGTGCCTGGCGAGCAGCCAGGGCCTCACCAGTCGTAGACATTCACCACGGTGAGCACGATGAGGTGGCGGGAGTAGTCTGCCGGCCAGCGTGGGTAGGGCTGCAGGAAGTGCCTGCAAGCAGGGGTCACCACGCCAGCGTCGCTCAGCTGGGGTTGTGGCACCTGAGCTATGGCGCAATGGCATAACGGGATCGTTGTGGTGCAGGGAATACAAGGCTGGAGCCACTGACTGACTGACTGACTGACTGACTGCGCGGAGGGGTGTTGTGCGCAACTAGAGCCTCCCATGCAGCTCAAGCTGCCGGCATGACACAACCCAGGATGCAAGACGGTTACCTACCAACTGGGACTCCTAAGTAGCCCCCCCCCCACCCCACCCACCCACCCACACTACCACCTACTTGTGCATGGTGAAGCTGGAGTCCACTTTGATGTCAAAGTTTAGCCTCAGCAGCTGCTCCATCGCATTGGTGCCTGCGCCCGCACGCCAGCAAGGCTTAGCGTTCTGGGTGCTGTCACATGGGGTGAGCTGCGGGAATGCTTGGCTAGAAA
Organism: Parachlorella kessleri; assembly: GCA_001598975.1. Classification (NCBI taxonomy): domain Eukaryota; kingdom Viridiplantae; phylum Chlorophyta; class Trebouxiophyceae; order Chlorellales; family Chlorellaceae; genus Parachlorella; species Parachlorella kessleri. Next base: position 1,615 of record BBXU01002788.1, read on the forward strand.
CATACACGCGCTGCGCAAGGGGTGCCCTGCCTGTCCTCAGGGTTGACCGCTCATCCCTCGGCATGGCTTGGCAGGTCCCATCGCACTTCATGCGGCATTGTAAACCCAGGCACCACCCTCCCTTACATCCAGCCAAAGCACCATGAACTTAGAGTTGGCCCCTTGCCTGGAGGCCCGTTCCGTATGCCTAACACTCGTGTTTCATTGTTCAAACTCAAAAAGGTGTAGGCTCCTACCAGCGCACAACTCGGTTGCGACTGGCACAAAGCGCAGCTGATGACATTCACCCGGGGCCTCCAATCCCTCAAACTCAACAGTTGCAGCTCCGGTCAGCCAGCTGGCCTGGCTGGGTACCTGAGTGCCTCTCCCCCACCACATGGATACTCGTCTTGGGCGTGGCAGGCACCTTGGCAGGCGGCAGGCCAGGAAAGTTGCAGGCTCGGCAGACGGCATGGTACCTGCAATACAGCAGCAGCAGTGCTGCCCTTGAGTTCTGTGATGGCTGGGCCCATGCACGGGGACAGAGATGGCTGGTCTTATGTTCAGAAAGAGAGGTGGCTGGTCTAAGCAGAGCGAGACACAGGAGAGTTGTTGTGCACAACTAGGCATGCCAGCGGAGGAACACGATGCTGGTCAGTTGTTGACACCCACTTGTGGGGTATGAAGCCCTTTGTCGGCTGTGTAGGCTCAGTATCACCGCTTTCTGGGCCATGGAAGTCTGCCTCCTGTGAGTAGGCAGCGCCTGAGCCTGCGTCTGCAGCACGTAAGGCGCTTTGTGCCTTGCTGGCCCCTGCAGATGTACCCAACTGCAGCTGCGGTGCCAAGCTACGCGATTTGCTTTAACCTGGGACGAGCAAGACGCGCTTGCCATGGGTCTACAGCTGGAGGCACGTAGGTGGCCATAGGATGCTCAGCATAGTACTGACCTGGGTGGTGGTACTGTGTGGGGTACCCCCTAGCTGGGGCTGCTGGCACATCGTACGGACCTGGGCTCTTAAGAAGCGAGCTGCTGGTTATCCAGTACCCAGCAATGAGTGAGAGCAGCAGCACCAGCGGCAGCTTGGAGAGGCCCTGCCGGCTGGGATGTGATGCCTCTGGGTGATCGGTGCTCATCACATGTCTATGCTCGACAACTGCCGCAACAGAACCCTACTGTAAGGAGAAGATTGGCAGCCCCCATGCTGAAGAGGAGCTTGCAATGCATGATTGCTTGGGTATGACTCAGCGTTATGGGTAAGTTTTAGTCAACCTGCTTAGACCCCCTCCCCAGCTCACCAGCACGGTATGAGTAGGAGCTACTCTTGCCCACAGATTACATCACGAGCTTAGATCCGTCTGTAAGCCCAGGGCAAGCTTTTGAGCGCAATCACACCTGCAGGAGATTTAGTCCCTGGCCTAGGAACTGGTCCGTCGTCAGCTGCTTTCAGCTGCAGCCTGGGCCAGGGAGCGCGTTGCAAGCAAGCAAAGGAAAACACTTTGCCAAGCAAAGCATGCAAGTGGCAGGCAAACACTGTAAGTGTGCAGGGCAAATGCACAATGAGCGAAGGAACTAGTAGCGGCACACAAGGGTAAAAAGCGCACAAGAGCAAAGGATGCCTCATAACAAGTCCCTTGGCAGCTGCTGAGGGCGCATGGCAGGCCCGCATTTGACCGTCCCAACAGACAAAAGCAGCCAGCCCACTGCTGGGCGGCGGCAGCAACAACACAGAGAGCTGGCTGCCCAGGAGAAACATGTGAGACTGCGCCATATGGCAGCAGGCTCGCGTTCCAACCTGGCGCAGCCACCGACAAAGCAGCTAGCGCCGGTGCTGGAACATGTACGGATAGTGGTGGGTCCTCGCATGCCAGTGCCGCTCCTTGGGGGTCACCTACAGAGTGAGTAAAGGTGCACACAGTGCGGTAGGCAGTTGCGCGACTCATGACAGCCAGTAGGTGAGTTGGCACTCTGGTTTGCACACACCAGCAGTTGTTGCTACTGGCAAGCGTGTGAGGTTTGACAACACGTTTAGTGGCATGGCTGGGGTGACTGACCACTGCACTGCCCACTCCACTCCACGCTGGCCACAGCACAGCACCCACGCTCGACTGCCATCTGTCTTCGCTAAGCGGGCCACCTAGTCGTCGTCAAGCCCCATGAGACCCAGGCACCTCCGTCCAGACAGAGTAGTGCGTTGCCTCGTCCATCTCCTCGTCTGTTAGCGACTCTCCAGGCCTGAGATCGCCCACAGTGCCGGCCAGGCTCTGCTCCCATGCTGTTTCCTCGTGGTACTTGGACCTCTGCACCAATGTGCGGTGAGTGCAGCCTCTCATGCCCAGCAGCCTAGCGTGTAGCCCACCTCATGTGGGGCTCCCCGCGGCTGCAGCTGTAGAAGGGGCGCTTTAAGGCACTGTTTGTATGCTCGACCTTGGAAAGTACGTGAGTAGCTCCGTAAAGCGTGGTTTTACCTTGAGAGCTCGGTGCTGCTTAAGCCTGTCCAAAATAGCGCTCTGCCCAGCCCCCAGCCTGCATCCCGTGGGTTCAGTGTGGTGTCGCAGGCCGGCAGCCTGGTAGTGCCAAGAATGCCTGTGTAGAAGTCGAGTAGTTTGGGCTAGGGTGCCGCGAGCAGCCTGCGTGATACGCTGGAACTGAAACATTGGAGCGACTGATGGGACGAGTAAGCCCTCTCGGCAGTTATAAGCGCTGGCTCTTTTATTAAGTTGTTCGGTCCCTGAAAGAAATAGCAGTACGAGAAAAATGCGGAGACTCCAGGGTGCGAGGAACTTGGCTGCTGATGTCAGCCTTGGACGTGCGAGCCACAAAGCGGCTTCTTATGTGATGAGCAGCGGAAAATTATGTTCGATCTGGTGAAGTTGATTTCGACAGTTGAAGCTGGAGTTTTTGTCGCCATGCACGTCATGAACTTGCAGTCGAGAGGCCCGGCGGGCCGTTGGAGACCTCAGTGCCTTAACAATTGAAAGATCAACACGATATAAACTTCACGGTCAAGGTGTGAAACCGATTGACCAGCCAAAACCTCTAGTGCTGCCAGCTCAGGCGGGGGCGCCTGGGCGCAATGCCCCGCCCCCTGGTGCCGCGGCCTCGCCCATAAGTGGCCTCGGCAACCTGAATGAACACCTTGTTTGTTCTTGGAGCACCTAAATAGACTTACCTCCACCTTCCTTTGACGGATTCTGAAGCGTCTGTGAGCTCTTTCAAGTCTCATCACCAGCCCTCGTCTGCACCATCGAGAGACCATGCAGCCCCTTCTGAGGCTGAATATGTCCTCCTGTGTGTCCGGAGTCTGCAAGTAAGCTGCGTTGTCCTTAGCACTGTCAAGTCAACATTGTCGAATTAGATTGGTAGGTTTAAAGTCGTGCAGTGTCGCAGGACGGAGTCTAAAAACAATTCGCCATCCCCTGCAGGACCGCAAAGGCTCTCGTCTCCCGGCACCCCGTAATGGCAAGCCCCGCCCATCTCCGTCGCACGAGCCGGGTGACCAAAGTCTGTGCGCAGGCTGCCGCTGCAGTCGCCCCTCAACAGCTGACAAGGAAGCTTGCAGTGACGATGGCCCCGCATAGCGCCGGTGAGCGGCATCAAGACAGCATCGTCAAACGCTGTTGCTGTTTGAGCGCTTCCTGGCTGAGCCGTGGCCACTGTGGCTGACTCCACCAGTGGCTTGGTCATCCCTGGCGCAGGAGTTGCCGTGCTGAGCGAGACTGGCAGGGAAGGCGGCAGCCCCAAGCCTGTCAACCAAGACACCTTCCTGGTGGACTCCACAAGCTCTGGCCTCACAGTCGTCGGCGTCTTTGACGGCCATGGTGAGCAGCCCTGGCAGTGAGCATGCCTTACCGAAGCTTGGCTGCCGCTATAGCCACCTGCAAGTGTGTTGCCGGCTGGATTTGCAATGCACTGCCTTTGTCCTGTTGTGTGCCCTTTGAAGTGTCCTTTAGCAGCTGCGACGGACCTGGAAACTTACCACGTTGCTGGCCCACATCCATGCAGGGAGGCACGGACACTTTGCCTCTCGACACGTGGCCAAGTCGCTGCAGACATACCTGCAGCAGAGGGCCCAGGAAGCACACCGTGCGACCATAACCTCTTCAGACAATGGCGACAGCAACGGCAACACCAACACCACAACTGGTCTGGGTAACACAGCAGACTTGGAGCAGCAGCCCGCTTTGTTGCTCTCAGAAGCCGATGCCCAGGGCATGCTGCAAGCTGGCTTCAAGGAGACGGCTACCAGCATCAAGATGGCCCACCTCCGCAGGATGTTGGATGTTGAGACCAGCGGGAGCACAGCCTGCATGTGTGCCGTGCTTCCCAACAGGTGAGGGGGCGGCGCGGCTGACGTGCTTTAGTCCTTGCTCTGCGGCTTGTGCCTGCTGGCTGGCAGCATCCCTCTTTCACAAGGTGTTTGGCTAGTGTGCTTGGCAAGCCAGCAAAGCTGGTGCGGGTTGCGCAGTAACATCCTCTTGAGGCCTGACTCCCAGCCCCCTTGCGCTTTTTGCTGCAGCTTGGTGGTTGCCCATGTGGGGGACACCCGGGCGGTGGTGGGCGTGGCGGCGGAGGGGGGCGGGTACACGGCCACCTTTGCCACCAAGGACCACAAGCCTGGCGACCTGTCTGAGAGGGCACGCATCGTGTCCCAGGGCGGTCGGGTGTCGCAGCGCTCTGACAAATATGGCCAGCCCACGGGGCCCTTCCGGGTGGTCCCCAAGGCTACCTATGGGAGCATGGCGGGGCTGGCCGTCTCCCGGGCATTTGGTGACCTTCACTTGGCCTCGGCGGGGGTGGTCCCCACCCCAGACATCACTGTGCACCCCTGCAGCGCCGCCAGCAGCAGCAGCAGCAGCAGCAGCAGCAGTGCAGATGTGGGTGCAGCACGTGCTGGAGCCACTGCGGAGGCTCTGGCGGGCCGGCCTAGGGAGCTGCTGGTGGTGGGGACTGATGGGTTGTGGGACATGGTGGGAAATGAGGAGGCGGTGCTGCTGGCGGCCGAGGCTGGGCACCCGGAGGCTGGCGCCCAGGCTCTAATGGAGACTGCCAAAGCTCGGTGGGCGGCTAGCCAGGGTGGCGAGCGGCGGGACGACATCACCGTGACCGTCGTCTACCTGTGAGCGGTGTGACCTGGGCTGGTTGACTTGCTTCAGTATGAAGTCACTTCGTTGGATATAACTTACCCCATTGCTTGCTGAATGTACCCTCTTGTTGGTGGAACCTTTCAGGTTTGTTATGCCAGGTTCTATTTTTTGGGTTGTTTGAGCCAGGTCTGCATGCAGCAAGTTGTAGCTCCCGATTTTGGTGAAGCGAGTGCTGCAGAGGACCAATAACATATGGGAAGAAAAATATGAGAGCGTTGAACTCCTGCTTGATATTTGATGCTTCTAATGCAATTACAGGTGCCTTTTTGTGACCTTGCCAGCTTTTGTGACTTGCCAGCTGACTTCCTTTGCTTAACCCCTTATATGATTGCCTCCCCTTGCCTGCTTTCTTGACACTACACTTGTGTTACAACCCTGAGAATGAGTAATATCAGAGGAGTGAGAGCCACAAAGACAGATTGCACACAACTCATGGCTGGCTGCCAAGGCCAGGCGCACATGCTTGGTTACCAGGCTACCAGCTCCAACCCATTCCATCTGCAGAGCAGTTGTATCCACATCCCTGACAACAGCTGCATCAAAGACCGAAGTAGCCCTGACAACAGCATCAGAAACTAACCATGACCAACAGCTCCATGCAGCGCATGAGTGTCCACTTCAAACGGCCTGCGCCATGCAAGCCAGGCTGAGTCACCTAGCACCACAGCAAAGGGGGCTATGCATACGTACACCACATACCCAAAATCTTCTTTGGGCCTGGCAAGCACTGGTCAGTGGACGCTCCCAAGTGGCATGTAGCCACCCAGGACCAGTACATAAATATGCAGGTCATGATCAGAGAGCAGTCAGGGTCGCTAGCATGAAGGCAAAGCATGAGGAGTCAGCAAGCTAATAGTGAAAATATGTCGGGACACCCCAGGTCAGTAATTGCGGCCTTCCAACCTAATCTGTTGTCATAGCCCACATATCATAGGGCCCCATGCTGCACACTCGGAACCCTTCCATATGCCAAGCACTAACACCGCGCACTGGGATCGTACAGGGCTGACCAGTGCTGCACAGGAGTCAATGCTCCTGCTCCTGCTGTGGCCTCAGCAGCCCCAGCTGGGTCCCCTCTGCACCCATATAGAGCGCCAGCACGGCTTGCGAGGTGTTGGCCGCAAACTTACGGGCAGTGATGGGGCAGGTTGGCGCTAGCGGATGGTTGTAGCCCGGGTGCCTGCCTGTCAGCTCCTTGCAGACTTGCTGCCTGCATCACCACACACACAGTGCGAAGCACTTTGCAGGGAAGTAGGAAGGCGCTGTAGTAGGGTCTTCTCCTGCGTGTACATCACGAGAGTCAGCGGCCTACATCCATGCCTACTATCACTACGCAGTATAAAGGAGACGGCAGCGGGCACTGGCAGGGTGCATCGGTGCAGCGGGCAAGGCAGCAGCACTGTAGCAGTCCAGGGCAGTTGGAGGCATGAGCGTACCTTCCCAACCCCTCCAAGCTGTCATAGAGGACGAACATGCGTTGGGCAGACCGCTGGGCGGCCCTCCATGGGCATGACTCGCTGGGTCCCCTGGCCCTGTCGATGTGTCCAGCGCTGATGTCCCTGCGGTGGAACGGCAGCATGCGGGCTTCAGCGGTGGAAAGCCGCAAGCCATGAACAGCCTCCCTGCCTGCTGGCTGGTAGGGATCGTGTTGGAGGAACAATGTGCAGCCCTTCCGCCCACACAGCCAAGCCCATGCTGGACCACTGGATACGTGTCCTGCCTGTCAGGAGATGTGCTCCCCACCTGTGCCACATCACAGGTGCGTTCGAGTGCATGACAATCTGGCTGGCTGGCTGGCTTACAGGAAGGTGCGCGGGTGGGGGCCGCCCTTCCACTCCACGTGGGCCACCTGCCCCTCGCAGGCGCACTCCTTTACCAGCCCGCGCACCGCCAGAAGCGTGGGCAGGTAGTGCTGCAGGGAGGCAGGGATAAAGCAACAACACCTGGGACAGGTGATGGTGCGCGGCTTCTAAGTGGCTTACAGCGCCCCACTCCCTCAGCGGACAACCCATCCACTCACCCTCCCTGCTAAGTCGTTAAGCTGACTGGTTTATCAATAGTAGGTTCCCACAGTTGTGCTGCTACCCCTGGCTGATGTCTGTATTGAGTGAGCTTGCACAGTGGTGCAGTGACTGGCTGCCGGTGTGGGGACAGGCCGCGCATTGCTTGTAGATGGAGTAACTAGCATGACGCTAACCGGGACTGTGCTACACTAGGCTGTTGCAACACTCACCTCATCTGGATAGCAGTCCCGGTATCTGCCTACTTCCGGCACCCAGTCACTCCAGCAGTGTGCCTCGAAACTGCACCAACACATGCACATGCACAGCACAGGTGGGCACCTTGGACAGGCTCCGTCTGTGATGATAAGTGCAGGCCACAAAGCAGGCCACCAGCATGGGGGAGTGCACGCAAGAAGGGAAGAAAAAAAAGTTTCCCTGCCCTTCCCTGCTTCTGCTGCTACCGCCGCCATGCCTGCTGCTGCTGCTTGCGCCGGTCCTGCTGCGGCGCCTGTGGCTGCCTTGTGTGCAGCAGGTCCAGGGGATGGGGCTGCTACAGCTGGATGCTGGGGCTGCGGGCTGGAGTTGCTGGGTGGGGCTGTGGCGGGGCTGGGGGGGCGCAGGCAGCAGCCGAGTTTGCAGCTTGCAGCTCGCGGGGGCTGCTCTGGGCATGCTGATCCTGTCCAGCATAAGAGAGGGGCCACCAGCATGGTGGAGAGCAGGCAAAGGTGCCGAACCAGGCCTTGGGGAGAAATGACATCATCATACACAAGTCTGCAATCACCCACTCACGCCCGGAAGATGTCGACATCGCCTAGCACCAGCTCAGCGTGGGGCCGGGTGAGCATGAAGAACTGGCTGCTCTTGCGCCAGTAGGTGCTGTTGAACTGCACAGCACAAGCAGCCTGGGGGCCACGTGGTCTGCCACTCCCGCCTTCCATGCTGTTGTCACTCACCGACCCAGTTACTCCTGTACTGGGGCAGGACATGGTTGGCTGATTTGGCAGCACTGGCTGCAATAAAGCCCTACAGATTGCACGCAAGCCTGCCAGGGGACCAGTCCACCCTGTGCTTGCTACAAACCTATCACACACTGCCTCCTGGACAGATGGAGTCTGCATGCCGCCAGCAAAGGATGGCGGAAGTGTAAGGCTGCCAGGGTGGATAGTGGTTCAGCCTTCGCTAGCAAGATTCTCTCGCCATGCTTGCTTGCCTTCATGGGGCGTGTCCAGCGCCACAGGTTGACCCGCTTCCTCCACCACCTGTCCACCACCGGCGGCGGGCCGCATGCATTCACCCGCGACCGCCGCTCGCTCAGAAGCTGCTGGTAGGTGGTGAGCGGGTCGTACAGGGGGATGTCCGTCTCTGACACCAGCACAAACCTGTTGGCACCCAGCGTGTGTGCTTGTCACTGCCCCAGTTACTACTATGGCAGCATCTGAACCAAGTGCTTCCTGCAACGTACTTTGCAGGCACCTGACGTGTCTGCCGCCGGCTGTGCTAGCCAGGGCAGAGCTTGCAAGGATGGGGTGCTGCAATATGCCTGCCAAGGCTTCAGCTGCCAGTTTGAGACCACCCCCCACCGAGTTTAGCTAGCAATCTGGTTTTTATGCGTGTCTCGCCTGTCTGCTATCCATGCTCACACGCATGTCGAAACCCAACTCCAACAACGTCCAGGCCCCC
>BBXU01002789.1:0-58456 GCA_001598975.1 Parachlorella kessleri
ACCTGCTCGCACCCTGCGAGAAGCTGGACTCAGAAAGATGCTCTGGTGAGGGTACCAGGCTGGCTGGCTAGCCCCACCTCTGGTTTGCAGGGTCAGCGGCCGCCTCCAGCAGTAGGTTGCGTGTGGCCACCACCAGGGAGTGGGAGCCCCACCAGGTACGTACTCGGTGAGGCACCAGGGTGCCGTTGCCCCCAAACAGCGAGCCCGGTGGATAGCCTGCGGGGAGGGGGGTGAAGGGTCCGCGGGGGACCGCTGCTTGGTTTGGGTCTCGCCATCAGGCAGCCCTGGGTGGCGCACATGGACAGGGCAGGCCCTGCTGGCTTGGTGGTTTGAGGAGCCACACAGCAGCAGACGGGCGAGTCTACCAAGCAGGGCTGCAGCACTCGCTCCCAGTGCCCAAGGCAACACAATGTATCGCAGCGCTGCTGTGGTGCAGGTGGCCATGCCATCCCAGCTTGAGTGCATGAGATGGTACAGGCGTGTCCCACCTGGGAAGTCAGGAGGTGCGTGGACATACACACTGAACAAGTGCTGCCGCTGTAAGATGCCGCTGTGGCTGGCAGGAGAGCCAGGAGATGGAGAGTTGAAGGCCCCGCAGGCTGCCTGCAAAACAAGCAACAATCGCCGAGTCGGCCAGGCGGAGCTGCAGCTGCAGCATGCAAGCCTGATGACACAGCCTCGCGCAGGCTCCTGGCCAGAGGAAGGGTGCAGAAAGTGACAAAACCATTGCCACGCATCAGGGCATGTGCCTGGCGTTGCTGCTGACCCTCAGGCGCCTCACGGCTTCTTCATCCTCTGCTGCCGCAATGGAGCACAGGCTGCTGGGTGTTACTGCTGCTGCGGGCAGCTGGCCCTCAGCCGCCGCAAACCAGTCCCTCCACACAGGCTCCTGGGGCAGGGGCCCGGGGGTTAGGAACAGCAGTGCCACCTTTGGTATGTGCAGCTCCTGCAGCGTGACAGAAGCAGCAGCAGGAGCTGGTGCCCTCTTCAAACGACTTGCACACGGGAAGGGGTACGCAGTTGGAGGACAAAGGACAAAGACAGTCCACAGGCACACACTTTAATCATGAACAGTAAAGGCATGCCAGCCAAGCAGCAGGCGGGCAGCAGGGGCCATACCCCGCGGTGCTGCATTCCCCATCTTGGCACCCAAAAGTTCCGCGGCATCTCGCGCTTACCTGTGCACAGGGGTCAGCACTCTCGTTCCTCACAGCCAGCGGCCAGAGAGGAGCCCACTCCTTGGGCTGTCGCACCGGCCACCTAAACGGCTTGCGCTTTTGCTGTGGCTGCCCAGCGCTGGAATTGTGGCTTGCACCACTGCTTCTGAGGGCGAGAGGGGTCCCGTTCCCAGGAGGAGTCTGGCCAGTGACGTGTCTGGCAGACAGAAGCCGGAGGCAGGCCAGCGCTGTGACTGCCAGCCAGGTGCACAGCAGGAGGTGTCTGACAGGTGGCCGGAACCAGCGCCTTGCTGAGGTGGCATCCCTGGCACCACCTGGCGCCGGCAACACGCGCGGTGAAGGAGCGGTGCTGATCGGGCGGGAGAGCTGGCTGCCTGGCCGTTGCTTGGCTGCGAGGTCAGCTGAGCTGGGAACTCTGCGCTCGAGGGTTTGACCAGCGCCGTTGCCAATGGCGGTGGGAGCCTGGGATGGACTTTGTGGGGGCGTAGGGCCACTGTCGCCCATGTCTGGCGGCGCAAGCGAGTCACCCAGGCTAGGTTGCGCAGGCTGGGCAAGCCGGGGGCTCCATAGCAGGCTGGCCGTGGCGGCCTTTGACCTCATTCATGCACCAGGGGCAACGGTAGCTAAGGGCTCGGGTGGCGGTATCAAAGCTTGCTCAGCCTGCACCGTAAGGGTGCCATGAAGCATGGCATACAAGCAGGGCGTCGGCGGCCAACCGGTGTGAGAAGGGTCAGAATGGGCTTGTGCTCTAGCTGTGTTTGCAGATGCGCTTCTTATCAGCCAGAGAGCTTGGCTTGCCTACTTGCAAAGTACTTGTCCCTCATGGCACAATATTATGACATACGCCCACCTGCAATCCAAGGTTTGGGAGGGGCTTCTAGGTCGGTAGCTACCGGCCTGTAATACGTTCGTTGACCGTTTCTGCCCTACCCTAGAAACCTAGGCTGCCAGCTTGCTTCCACAAACGTGCAGGTGGCTTGGGTGATGTCATAATGTTGCTGAAGAAGGCTTGCAGCGATGAGGCTGCAGTTGGCTGCCACAGTTGGCGCCCGTTGAATCGTCCTAGATTACGTAACCCCCATGGACGCTCGCCTGTCCTCCCTTCCTGTCATGGGGCACGTGACCACCCAGCATTTCACATTTGCAAGCATGCCGCACAGGGCAACGTCTACATGCCGACCTGACCACAACAAGTAGCCATAGCCAAGGGCTTCAAAGGATCCCCAGCGTCAAGAATCATGATGGCTAACCAGGTTGACTTGCTGTCCTTGTCAACAGAAAGGTCCACCGGGAACAGAAGCCTAGCCAAGGCCCATCCAGGGACAACTCATTGCAAGCTGACATACTGAGGCAGCCGCACCCCATCCTGCAGCAGCCTCTCATTCTGTGCCTGCCTCTCCTGGGGGTCCAGGGGATAGAAGGGCACCAGCGGCGTCACCCTGTCATTGACGGCTCCTTCTGATGGCGGCTCTGCACACGTACAAGCAACCTCGGATGGCTAATACTCTTAGTCACCATCATGAGGCTCAGCACTGCGGGCATGCGAGTCCACCTCCCTGCTCCACACTCGTACACCAGGCGGTTGTACGATGTCTTGGGAGAGCGTCGATCAATAGCCCTGCTGCAGTCGTGGCGCACACGGCACTCCCAGGCTGCCCACCTGCCCTACAAGCCCACCCTCTGGAGCACAGACCATGCCTGGCTTGCACACCTGCTGGGCTGGGGAGCGTGGCAGCCGGGCTGGGGTGAGCCGCCCTGGGCACCTGGGCCTGGCGGGTACGCTGCGCTGGGGCTTCGCTGCTGTCCTCGCCCTGGCCCAAGGGGAAGTCCAGGGGCGGCAACTGCAGGGGGGGCGGGGGAGGGTAGGCGGGCAGGGACGGCCGCATGGCGCGGAGGCGGCTGAAGGCCGCGTCACGGGCTGCAGGGATGAGAGATAGGGGGGGTGGCCAAGGGAGATCAGGTCTGTTGTGAAACGCCAAAATCGAACAATTAGATGCTTGCAGAGAGGGGGCAGGGGGGGGAGCCGCTGTGAGCTGCAGTGGCAGACCAAGGGCAAGTAGCAACACGAGCACAGTAAAGTCACACTGTCAAACGTGGCTTAAAAGAGGAGTAATGTATCCCTTGCCGTCTAAGGTACGTTGTGCCAGAACCCCAGCCTCCCAGGGATCCTAATAATCTGTCCCAGCCACACCGAGCAGTCTCCCCCATGCCACAATATCATCAGAACCACACCCTCCAGGGAACCACATGCTGCCACGCTGTCCGCTCACCTGCATACTCCTGGACCAGCTGCACCTTCCGCACAGCAGCTCGCCGCTGCCTGTCCTGCTCGTACCGCTCTACTGCCTGGGCCATCTCGGCGCCCTGGACAGTGGCAGGCTGCGCTGCTCCTGGCCCCACCCAGGGCGCCGATGATTGTGCAGCCAGTCCTGCTGGGGAGGCAGGTGCGGCTGCAGCAGCTGCTGCACCAAATGGCAGCCGCGTTGCCTGCTGTTGCTGTGTCTGCTGTGCCAGCTGTACTTGCTGGGGCTGACTTGGAGGGACCCCAGCATTTGCTGGATGCCCCTCCTGCCGCAAGCGCTTGGCCGCCGGCAGGGCAGCATTGCCGGTGCCGCCGCTCCCGCCTGCGCCCAAACTGTGCAGCGCGGCAGAGGCCCGCTGCCGCTCCTTCTGCTTGCGAATGTCGTCTACAGACAGGGGCCGTGCAGTGCGTGCTGCGCCCCCGCTGAGCATGCTGCGTAGGGGCTGCCCCGCCCCAGGGCCTGTTCCTACCCCACGGGGCGAGGCGGCAGCGGCACCTGTTGTGCCTGCTGCCTCCCCGTCTGACAGCAGCCGCCGCAGGCCGCCGCCGCGAGGTGTCCCCGCTGCATAAGGGGTACCAGATCCCTCCGCATCCAGGCTGATGCTTCTGCCAACCTGGGCCGGCAAGGGAGCTGTGCCTGTGCGGCCAAACAGCGACTTGCGCCCGAGAGCCACCAAGTGGGGCACCTCCACAGCTGACGGCTTTCGCAAGCTATCCAGCTGGGCCCCCGGGACATCACCACCACCGTCGGTCATTGCAGCAGCAGCCGCTGTGCCTGTATGCACCTGCAAGGCTGCCTGTGCTGCGGCAGCAGCCGCGCCTGCTGGGCCACCTGGCGCGCTGCTCCCAGCCGCTGCCCCTGCTGTGGCTGCTATGCCTCCCGCCACAGCAGCCTCCACCGCCGCTGTAGCTTCGCTCGCCCCGCCCCCGCTGCCGGGGCCCTGCTGCGCAGCCCCCTGCTGCCACTGCTGCGCCAGGCGCTGGGCGGCAGCGGTGAGGCGGGGGTGGCGCCCTGGCTTCTGCAGGCGGGCCGCTGCTCGTGGGAGGAAGGCTGTGCTGCGGAGCGCGGCGGGGGGTAGCGGCGTGCCTTCCAACACCTGCGAACCAGTGTAACACCGCAGGCTGCAGATAGTGGGGCCTGCTCCACTCTTGGGCCTGGCCGCGCCATTGGCCATTATAATGTCGCTGGTGCAGCGCATGCGCATCAGAAAGCCATAGCAATTGGCAGGCCTACTCCTCCGCTTTCAGCCCCAACCCACTTAACCTGGCCCTCCGACCATCCGGTGCTCTACCAGAGACAGGACCGCTGCAATTGCAAAACCATGCCAATTCGACGCAGCTTGCCCCTCGAGCACCACCCCGCCCCCTTGCTGAGCCCCTGTTCACCGGTAGGAGAACCCTCCCAAGCGCTTGCCTGCAGGAGCAGCAGCAGCAGGGTGGTCTGGTGGTCCTCCTCCGCCTCCCGCAGCCACTGCTCCAGCAGGGGCAGGAAGCCGCCGTGGTGCACCAGCTTGGCGCGCGCGCCGCCGCGCTTCGTGGCCAGCAGCACGTGCAGCATGGCACAGCGCACTGTGGGAACCTGGGCCTGGGCCATCAGCTGGGTGAAGTGACCTGGAGGGGGGGGAGGGGAGATCAGGTAAGCCATGCGCAGGCCAACTAATTTCTGGCGCCAAGCCCAACCCAACCATTGGCGGGGGTCAAAAAGACTGTTGGAACACGCCCAGTTGTCTTGAGGGCTGGCTGAGGCATTCAATACATCAGTACCCACTCCCCACGGTCAAAATGGTATCCATATCAGTAGCAATATGGATCCATGGTGTGAGAATCCTACAAACCTGATGGTTTGGAAAGCCCTGCCCCTGCTGGGCACGCCTCATCAACCACCGCTGCACTTGCAAGGCGCCATACATACCTGTCACAGATGAGTCCCGCAACCCTCCGCCCTCGTCTAGAAGCAAACCCAGCCTGCGCAGCGCCGCATCCCGCCCCACTGCCGCGCGGCGCACCGCCGCCAGTGGGGACGACGGCGCTTCTGCCCCGTCAGCATTTTGAGAACCACCGTCAACGCTGCTGCCAGTGACGTTTCCTGCGAACGCAGCTGTCCCAGCTGGTGCGAGTTGTTGTAGCAGGGGCTTGCCGACGGAGGCAATTGCTGTTGGAGATGTGCTGGCGGCAACCGTGGCGGGCTTGGATGGATGGGGTTGGAGCGCTGGTGTGCCTGCTGTGACGCCCGCCTTGCGCTGGGCACGCTGCAAGAAGCTGCGCACGGCGGAGCGCTGGCGAGCGAAGAAAGCCCGGACTTGCTCCTCTTCACACTCCGCCTGCCACGTGAACGGCTGGTGGTTAGTTGCTCTCAACAAAGAAAATCCGGGAGGGCCTACCTCGGGACACGCCGACGACAACAGGTCCCTCTCCCACAGCGCATGCAAGCGTCCCACCTGACACCCTGGCATCCTGACGTTGGCAACTGCACCCTACAAGGATGCCAGCAAGCCAAACATATACACATCCATGGCCTCACCTTGGCTGCCAGCGCCTTCACTGCTTGGCTGCTAGGTGCATCTTGTAAGGAGAACACCTGCGCATAAGTGGCAGGTGGTATTACTCGGTGGACGACTTGCACGTGGCTGGTCCATGTCTCACAGTAATAGGTTGGCAGTGACCGACCTGCAAGAATAACTCTTCAGCTCCTGCAGTGAGCTTGCTCGATGCCGGCGATTCACGCTTGGACTGCCCTGCCTGGGCCACCACGTTGCTCATGCTCGTTTCGAGCTCTGTGATGCCTTCCAGTCAGCGATACAGGACTGGCTGGCTGATTGACAAGATCCTGATCATCAAGACCAAGCAGCTGTAACTTTGTGCTTCAGAGGTTCTTCTACAACCTGCACCGAGATTGTAAGCCGTATGCAAGGGAGTATGTGTTATCCAAGGGTTAGTCACCTAACCCAAGTTGCTTGGGGAAGGGCGTGCAGGGATCACGGGCTTGTCCACCCTCCGCAACGTCAGTGGCGCTGTGCCTGATAGGTTACAGGCAATACCATGCTGCTGCAAAGTGCTGCCCTGCAGCGGCTGGGTGGGCTTGTAAGCCAGGCCCCGGCGTCCCTGGGTTTCAGCAGGGCCTTTAGCTTGGTTCCAATGGTGATCGAGACAACGTCCAGGGGGGAGCGGGCGTTCGATATCTACTCCAGGCTGCTCAGGTGCCAAACTCTGGCTTGGCACCTAGTTTCTATATGGCAGCAGTTTGCGGCTTTGCACTGGGCTCCTGACCCCTCTCCTGCAAACAGGGTTTGGGATTGCCTTGCAGGGAGCGCATTGTGTGCGTTAACGGGCCTATCGACGACCACATGTCCAACCTTATAGTGGCGCAGCTACTGTACCTAGAATCGGAACACCCCGAAAAGCCGGTGATGCCGAGCAAGTCGCAGTGTAGTTGCCTACTCTTGAATGCAGCGTTAGGCCCAGGAGCGTGTATGCCTTGCAGGGGGTTGACCTGCTGCAGGGCCACTCCCCACCATAACTGCTTTTGCTGGTGTAGGTTTACATGTACATCAACTCCCCTGGTGGTGTTGTCACTGCCGGCCTAGCGATCTACGACACCATGCAGGTGTGTGCTCCATCTACGTGGGGAAGCACTGTTAATTGCAGCAAGGACAGCAGGAAGTGTGCAGCTCCCACAGACAAGAACCAGCTTCGCCCGAGTTTCCTGCCTCAGCCCAGCACATTATTATCTCTCTGTACTCTTCGCTACAATATCGCCCCCCATGTGCAGTACATCCGCTGCCCCGTTAGCACACTGGCCATTGGGCAGGCCGCCTCTATGGCTTCCCTGCTGCTGGCAGCCGGCGCCGAGGGGCACCGCAAGTCGCTGCCTCACACCCGTGTGATGTTGCACCAGCCCTCAGGAGGTGCACAGGTGGGGCGGGGTGTGAGTGTGCTTGGGGGAAGTACCCGTCGGCGTGGGTGCTTGGTGGTGGTGGTGGTGGGTTTGGGTGGTTGGGGGGTGGGGGGGCTGTCGAGGATGGGTATAGATCTGGTGGTGCTGGCACTGCTACAGGGTGGTGGTATCAGGACTGCTTCGCTGGTCCGCTTCACGTGTCTGCTTGCATTTGCAGTGTGCTATTCTTATGTATAATTGCCTGTCGCTGCCTGAGAGGTTTGTCTTGTGGCCGCGGAGTGTGACGCAGGGTCAGGCGAGTGACATTGCCATACAAGCCAAGGAGATCCTGAAGATGCGTGACATGCTCAACGGTCTGTACGTCAAGCATACAGGCCAAGACCGGCAGCGAGTGGGTGAGTTGACGTGAGGTATCACAAGTTTTGCAGCCTTAAAACCCTGAATAGAGCGTCTGATGGCAGTGCTTCATCGTTACTTCCAAGATTTCATGAGGCGCCACAGTCCACCTCAGGCTGCAAAGCATAAGCGTGTCGGCGGACAATCTCCTTACCAGCTACTGTCCAAGCCTCTGTCCCTCGGGCAGCTGCAGCTCTGTCTGCCATGCCCAAGCGCAGAGGAGGTGCTGGAGCGGGACTTCTTCATGTCGGCCGAGGAGGCTCGGGAGTTTGGAATCGTTGATGAGGTCATCCTGGGGCGACCAAAGGAGGCCGAGGAAGAATAGCAGAGGGGGGAGCGGCTGTGCACGCTAGCTTGGGATGTAGGCGAAACCACCGTCAGCCAAACAGTAGGAGCATGTAACCAGTGGAATGCTTCTTCACAACTTAAGGCAGGAGAGGGAAGCATGCCAAGCTGGGGGGACCATGATACTAGGCAGCACACTAGGAACACTTGCTAGACCCTGCTGGCGTCCTGCACCTGCGGCAGCGCCGGGTCAAGGTCAGACATGTCAATTAGGTGGGGCGGGCGGGCTACTGAGGCCTACCCCCCTTACGCTTGAACGACCCAGCGCACCGCTCACCTACTGCCCAGCCAGTTGACCTGCGGCGGCAACCGGGGGTGGCAGTAGTCAGGCCTACCAGGGAAGCCCTGCATGTGCCTTGGCATGGTCTGAGGCAGGCCTTCTCATCCATCCATTGCCTGTCGATTATACATGACTTGCTTCCCACTGTGCTACTGTTAGGGATTCTCTGCCTAAGAGCAGGGCGTTTGGGGCCTAGACTGCAGCAGAAAGCAAAGATGCCAGTGCCACCTGCAGAAAAATAATAACAGCCGACAAAACATCATGTGAGAAGTACCCGTTTTAAGTGTGTCAGAGTGCTTGGGTAATAAGACACAGAGCATACCTGCATCAAACCGTGTCAGCCCAGTATACCCGTAACTCCTCTCTGATCGCATTACCTGCCACCCTTAATAAATATGCACACACTGAAACAGCCCTGTGCTCAACTACATAGGCGTCCATGGCAACTGTTATGGTTGGCTGTCATGCTGCAAGTGTCACTTGCCAAAGGCAATGGCCACCAGGAGGCTGAGCAGCGCTTAGGCTTACTCTACTGGAGGTTGGCTACGGGCAGGAGGCGAGTGCTGCTCGTCACTTAGCTTGAGGTCGCCTGCATCAGGGCCATTAGCAAAGGTGGTCTTTGACAGGTAGGGACAGGTGCAACCCAACAAAAACTTAGGTCAGTGTGAGGGTTTGCATCGTGCTATTAGCAGCAGACTCGGCTGGGCTGCCTGAGAACAAGAGAACTGCTATAAGTGTATCTTGCAACCATTACAAAAGGGCCAAGAGATGTCAAGGCGCGAGCGCGATGCTGGGTAATGCTAGCCTCGTCAGCCTCCGCACACGATGCGTCCCCCCTGTCTCTCGACACAAGTGCAGCGCTAGTCAGTAAACCACTTCAACGTATCTTACCTCATACTAAGCTCACCGGTGCGCCATGAGTGTCCCCAAGCCAAACGCCCACGCGTACTCTGAGAAGGTGCACGAGTTGGAGGCCAAGCTGTATGAGCACGCCCATGCTGACAGCTTCCGACAGCCAGAGCAGAGACAGCAAAGCACGGGACGAGGAGGCGACCAGGTCTGCTCACCACAAGTGCACTGCAGGCCTGGCTGGCGCTGGCTAGAGTCCAGTGCAGGGGACGCAATGCTCACCCCTTCCTGGAGCCTGTTACCGAGATTTGTGAGGATAGCTAGACTGCTGCAGGTCCGATGCTGCAAACTCACACTGGGAACCCCCGTGTTTTTGCCCGCCTGACCATGTAGCCAACCAACCCCACAGCCATGAGGTTGGGAGTGGCTCCGGAGGTCGACGACAAGCTGTATTCAGAGAAAGTACACGAGCTGGAAGAGTTGTCTCCACGAGGATATGTTGAGGACACCGCACACAAGCATGGGGTCAAGCCAGAGCTAAGGATGTGGCCCAAGGTAAGGTAGGGTGCATGCTGCAGGGTATTGCTGCCAACATTGCTGGCGCATTCTACATCCAGGCCTGCTCCTATAGCTCAGCTCACTCCCTGTTCGCATTCCCTGCCACCATGCTGACTGCTGGGCATGAGGTCAAGCGGAACCACTGGTTGATTGCAGGTAGGTCCCAGCGTAGCATTACTAATAGTACTAGTAGTGCTGGCCTAGCTTGAGCCTTTCACTAGGGACGCATACTGTGCATGTGTGATGAAGTCTAAACAGAGGTGCTTTGAGAAACTCCTAAATACGGCAGCCTCAAGCGGCTCAAAGCGCACTGGAGCCCTACAGCCTTGCAACGGATGGCTGGCCTGGCTGAAGGCTCGGTTGACTGGAAGGGCTGGTGAGGTTGCGGCTATAACTTTCGACGGTCCCTCTTGGTACGGTGGGAAGGGTACCAGATCGTGTGCAGATGCAGGGTCGTGTCTGATCTTGTTGCCGCAGGGGAGCCAGCCACACTAGTCTACCATTGTAAGCAAGAGGAGTCATGGGCAGCAAGGAAGCACAAGGCTTTGCTCATCTGATGGCAGCATAGGCATGGACAACTTTACCCTAGGAATCAGCAGCACAGTGGGTGTTCCAGGGCCATCCGCTGAATCAACTTGATTATGGGGCACCATGCCTGAGATCCGGTAGGGTAGCCCACAGTCCACCCAGCACCACTGCCCTTTGACAGCACACATCCTTCATAGACATGGCCTTGGACGGGTGTGTAACGACTGCGATCAAAACCTGCGGCGACCTCCTGCACTTGCTCAGGCAAGCAGCGCTCTGGCATACACATCACTGCCCACTGTAGAAGTCGTACTGTGACTTCCCCTCATCTCTGGCGCCGGCAAGCACACTGCCATGCACATTGCACCGCTTCTTGTGGGCAAACAATGCTACTGGCTCCCCTCCGCTCTGCATTGCCTGCGACCCTTACCAAATGCTATTGGCTCAGACGCTCACTGGCAAATTGCATCCAGGAAAAGCGCAGCATACCTGCACCCAGCCTGTCAACACGGCTCACCCCTACCTCTGCTCTGGTTGCATTGCTTGCCACCATCAGTTATACCTTGGCATTCACCACAGTCACTTTACAGCTATCTATGATAATTTCGCACTGGCTGCCGTTCCCCAAAAGGCAAAATGTTGTATCACGTGCATGGGCGGCTCCCTGCCCTGCTCCTTGCCCTGCTGTGGGCTGTGGCTATGGACTGCGTGCACCGGATTCATAGCTGGTCAATACCTTATCCATGCACTCGGAGGCGTGCAAGCACTTAGCAAGCTAGCGCAAAGTTCGACATGGAAAGCTGGCCAGGTAGGCAGGCAAGAGAAGCAGGACAGCCACCTACAGACATGCCTAAAGAGACCAAGAGGTGCAACCCAGCGCAAGCCTGGCTATATACATTCTCCAGTTCAAACATACAACTGCAGTTTCTAGGTGCACCTTCATAAATAACAGCAATTTTGTGATGAAAGCGCGCTGCAGTGCAGGTTTCCCTCCTGCGCGCTGGAAAGTGGGTAAGGCGACCCTCTACACGAGCCCTTGTACAGCCTGTACACAGCGTAAATTGTTTATTCTTTATGAGCTGCCGGCGCTCTATGTCATGCCTTTCTCCAACACACCCAGGAACCAGCGCCAGAAGATAGTCGCGGGCTTGTTGGCATTTGTTATGATCAACCGAATACTCAACAACGAAAAAAAAGGGCCACTTAGGCGAAGATAGGCTGCTCCCCGACATGGAGCAGCAGGAGCAGGAGCTTAAACGCTTTCGAGCCTTCCTTGCCCAGCTTAAAGGTGCCTAATGTTGGACCCTGAACTGCATAGGATGCCAGGGTTGCAGAGTAGCCATGGCACAAGTTCTGGTAGGACTTGTCAAGCAGGTGCTGGGAAGTGCGGCAGTCCGGGAGTAACCTTGGCGTATGTGCAGGCAACCCAGCAGTTCCTCCTCCCATAGATTCACTTCCAACCCACAAATGGCGACATTTATTACAGTACAGGGGACCTACGGAGCCAACAGGAGGCCAGGGATACCTATATAGAACAAGCGAAGGCATACCAAGACCTACAGAGCAATATCCAGCTTCTACAAGAGGTAAGTGTCGTCTCACTGCCGGGTGTTGCTTGCCTCCGGAGCGTGTTCCCGAGCACGCAGGTCAGGCATCAGTCATGTCTTTCCTACAGTCGCTTGACACTGCCTTCCCCGAGGCCGATATTGCCCACTTGGCTGTGTCCATGGTGCAGGAAGGCATGCGTGAGCTGAGCTCGCTGGCGCCGCTGGGGGCTGGCGTGTATGCCAAAGCGCGAGTGCCAGACACCTCCCGCCTGCTGGTAGATGTCGGCCTGGGCTTCCATGTGGAGTGCTCGCTGGATGAGGCGCTGGCGGTGGCCTCGCTGAGGCGCGACCACCTGGCACAGCGCGCAGAGGAGCGCAACCGACAGGTGGGTGGGTGGGCTGGGGTGGGGTGCGGTGGGGTGGGTAAAGCCGTTCAAGCCTTGTGTAGTGTACTGTAGCCTGGAAGCGTCCGAGACCAGCGTCTCTTTTTGTGTGTGGAAGGGGCTGGCAGGTGAGGGGGTGCTTGCACACGGCAGCCCCGGCAGCGTGCCGCACTGTGGGTTTTGTATAAAAGGCCAAGTGCCAGGTGGGCTGCTGGCAGCAAGATGCTCAGTGCCCAGTGCTTCCCTTCAGTGCTTCATCACCTAAGGGGCTAATAACATGGAGCTTGCTTACGATGGGGTGTTGTGACACAGTGAGTTGTGTGCCCCTCCACAGGCTTGTCTGTGAGTAGTCTGCCTGGCAGCTGTGTTGTTGTGACGCGTCACTGTTCACTTGAGATCTTGCACTCCAGCCTGCTCTCCATTTGCAGGTAGCCTCCATCAAGGCAAACATTGCACTGGTGGAGCAGGGCCTAGCGGGCTTCCCAGCAAGAGATTGAGCTACAAGGGCTGCAGCCAGTTGGAGTTTGCCACTGAGTCATCCGTGCTAGTGCGAATAGCAGATAGGAGCCTTGTCTAGTCTGGTCTTACGGCGTACCTTCGCCTGACCATGCTGCCGTGAGTCACCCAAGTGGGGCCAGCAAATAGCCAGGGTTGATCAGATAGGAACCTAGACTGTCAGCTTTTTCCCAATTCTGTTGTGATTTCTGCTTCAAAAACAAGGGGCCAGGGGCACAGGGGAACATTTTTAGCCTGCTTTTACATGGCACAATGGATAGTGCGTTCAGGAAACAGCTTCAATACCAATTTTCAAATCAAGACAGCCGTGTTTGGCCAGCATGATGCTCAGGGTGGACAAAACTGGCAGGCCTGGGAGCGAATAGCGACCGGTGGAATCCTTTTGTCCTTGGCAGTTGGTGCAATTTGCAGTCATCAAACCGACGTGGGTCTCACGGGGAGGCGGGCAATGAATACTAGAGGTAGTACCAAACTGTCAGAGCGACGCACTTGCCCCTTCCCCTCATGGTGGCAGAATGCTGAAGGCTGACAGGACTGATTGCAACTCGCGCTGCTCCCTCAATGCCTGTTCACCCCTTGGCCTTGCTTAATCCTTGGCTTTCGGTCTTGCTTAATACTTGGCTAGCCCCACAAATTGCTGGCAGACTACACTGGCAACCAGTGCCAACCACCATTAGCAGTGCCGCGTGTGGCTGTACTATGCGCCATGCGCTGAAAAGAATGATGCAAAACCGACCTCAAATCCCAAGCGCACCTCCCGAAATGACCTTGGCATGTGACCTTACTACCCTTTCAGCCAGATAGCAACCAAGACACTCTGCAACGACAAAAGCCAGGAAGGTGTCTCTGAGACTCTCTGAACCTAACGCAATGGCCGGCAACAGCTGATCCAGTGCAGAGCAGAAACCCACCCTTGCAACCCATTATGACAATCTCGACAATCCTCCATATGCATGTAGACACTGACCTGCAACGGGAAAAGCTCACAAACACTTCCCACTGGTGCTCATATATACCACGATGCCCAGGACATACGTGCACTCCTGCTTCCAAACCCCCAGTAGAAATAATAACACACTGCATATCCATGGTCTAAGGAACCGAGGACAAGACCCAAGGTTCGTGGCAAACGAAAGCAAAGCAAAACAAGGGCAAAGCAAAGACCAGCAGCGCTGCTGCAGTTGTTGCAAGTATCTTTTCAATATGTCAGTCATGCATCACAGCGGACGGGAACGAGAACCCAGACAGGCTGCTTGAAGGTGTGTACCCACCTTGCGAACCTTCACAAATGCAGGGCACACTCCGCTCTGGCGGTAAACTACCTTCCAAAACCCACACCTGCGCTTCCATACTAAGTTTCTCGCAAAGTACAAGCCGACTTGACAACTACTCTATCCTGCGAACTGGACGGTCCGTCTTTTTAGGCTGGAGCAAGAGACAGAGGGACTGCAAGAAGTAGATTTCAGCAAACCGTGGTAGGTAACACGTACATATGACAATAGGGTCAGCCGCTGCTGAGGCAACCCAAACCAGGCAATCACTCGTACTGGTGGTGCCCCCCTGGCACTCTTAAGCAAACCTGCACGGTACCCCAAGCTGCACAGGCTGGCTCGCTCCCCCAAGCCACGCACACACGCTATCACTCTCCATCACACGTGGAGAGGCACACGTGTTCACATGCTCGAGGACTCGCATGCTAGAAGACTCGCTGTGACAACGCCCAGTTTGCTGCCTCGGCCAGATGGGCTAACCAGTGCCCCACACAACCTCTGAGCGCGTTTCATAAGCAGCCAGACACCGCCACCATGCACCCGCCCGCAGGTTCGGCTCACAATGGCACATACCAAGCCAGGCGCCTCCTCCACACAGCCCCACACCAGTCCACCCGTATGCGACTATTCGACGTATGCTTCCATCCCCTCAGCCTCGGTATGTGTGGTGTTGATGAGGGTGGTGGTAGTCCAGGTTTGCAGCTCCGCTGCCAGCCCCGCCGCCATGCCCGCTGTCGCCGCCCCATCTGGCTGCCGCCGCCGCAGCTGAGCTTTTGCAGGTCCACGCCCGGCTGGCAAAGAAGTCATGGTCGGGGCAGCGCACGCCCGCGGGCACCAGGCGGCCGTCGGGCAGGCGGCACTGCAGGCCAGCGCCCGTCGCCAGCCGACCAGCGGTCTCGGCAAGCTCCTCCAGGCGCACCTGTTGCGAAGCATGCACAAGCATGCCAGCACGGCCAGGTAAGGAGGCGCACGACATGGTGATGTGAAACATGCAATACAGCCTTGACTTACAGGCACAAGGCACCGCACTGGTCGCTCGAGCGTGCACACCAAGTGCACATTTTCCTTGCCAACACACAAGCTTTGGCCGCCCTTCCTACTCTCCACCAGGCATTATTTAACTTCAGACGAGCCGTCAGAAGGTAGGGTTGACAGCAGTGGACACCGTTAGTAGACGATATGGAGCCAATGAAGCCCAGCCCAAGGTCAGTCAAGGACCTCATGTAGCCAGCCTAGCAGCGCACCTCCCATGCCATGGCGCCGCCCTTGGCTGACGGGTAAGGCTTGGCAACCACTGCAACCCCGCGCCAGCACCCCATAACACGCGACCCATCTGCCAGCAACGTGCCGGGTGAGGGAAGCACATCTGCAAGTAACATACAGCACAAATGACTTAGCAGATGTCACATATGGGAGAACTGTTCTCCGACAGTCGTTGCAAAGTGACCATTACAACTGTGGCTCATGTCCCTTCACCAAGTAGATACGTGCTAAACAACAGGCAGGTAACGAGCTACCAGTCCGGTCGACCCACTTCACCCACCCCTGTTGATGTCTGGGGTTGTTCTCAGACAGCCTACAAGGCAGCCCATGCCAGCCAGCCAGCCAGATGCAAAGCCCTGCCGCTCACCTTCCGGCAGCTGCGCTGCCACCAGCGTTTCGGTCCACACCTCCACCGATCTGGCAAAGCTGTACCACTGTAGCCCCACCACGGGCACGCTGACTGCTTCTGCGTCGACTACCTCACCCTCCAGCCCCCCACTGCTCTGGCCCCGCAGGGACTCCCCTCCCTCCCCAAGCACAGACCCCGCATGCGAGGGCGAGGGCGATGTGAGGCTGGTGCTGTGGTTGGTGCTGGCCCATTGAGCTGAGCCCAACTCGCTGCGAGGGTCGCTGCCCACGCTGTGCAGGCTGCACACGCCGCAAGGCCTGCCAGCGGCTGCAGTCGCTGCTCCGGCGCTGGTGTGCAGCACGCTTCCTCCCGCGGTGGTGCGGGTGCAGCTGTCGGAGCAGGTGGGAGAGGCGGGGAAGCTGCAGACCCCGGTGGGTGTGGAGCTACTGGCCGCGCCCCCAGCGTGCAAGCTGCTGGCAACCTGGGCTGCCCCAGGAACCGGGCCCGTGGCGGCATGCGCGAAGGGATTTCCCTCCGGGCGGCAGCTGCAGGGCTGCACAGCCGGCTGGCTGGCTGCTCCCGATGCGGCAATAGCAGGGGCGGCGATGCTTGCCTGGGAGTCCCGCCGTGCTCTTGCCTCGCAAGCCAGCTCCCAAAGCGACGCCAGGGAGTGGTAAGTGAGGAAACGGGCGTCCAGCGGCGCCTCAGGGATGCGCATGATGGGGTACCAGGCCACAGAAAACCTACACAAGGAAGTTGCAACATGCAGTGCTCACAGCCAATACTGTGAGGTGACGTCATAGGCGACTGCCAACAGGTTTGCAAGCAGGAACACTACCCAATTATGTCCTTGCAATGTCCCCACCCAAACGTCAAAAAGCTCAACCCCCTCTGCCCTCCGGCGGTGTCTCGATGTCTCTCACCACAAGCCATGCCCCCTCACCAGCCCTCAATTCGCGCCCTCCCTAACAGTCAACCCAGTGGTCTCACCAGGAGTAGGGATGCAAGTCTACAATCCGAGTAGCCAGGAGGGGGTGCGAGGAGTCCCTGGCTACCAACACTGATCCACTGCTGGACCCACACAAAGCATCCAGGTGGGGGTCCAGCGGCACCCTCTCCCCCACGTGGCCGCCAGCAAACCACTGGTACTGCAGATGCATGTGTTCCGGCCACTCTTCAAGGCCACCTGGGAAGCTAAATACCGGCTGCTGCTGCTGCTGCTGTGGTGGCTGCTGGTGGGGAGGAAAGTGGTCCTGGGCAGCACTGCCTTCGCTGCCCACATCAGCAGCAGCAGGAGCACAGCTACTGTTGCCAGTGCCTGGCTCAGCCCCAGAGCAAAAGAGCTGCACGGCTGATAGGTACGGCAGGTAGTAGGAGGCTGCTGGGCCGCGAGGGCCTCCTAATGTTACAACCTCCTGCCCAAACATGCTGGGCACCTCGTAGAATCGCCAGACATCAGCCTGCAGAACCGAAGGCTGGCTGGAGAGCTTTTAGCCAGCTGGCCAATTGATTTTGAAAAGTGATTTTTGATTGATGCAGCGTCAGCTAGTGAACATCACCATCACGGAACATAGCGATGCGCTCTGCATGCAGTTGCCGGCATGGGATGCATGCCCAAGCTCAAGTCCCGGACAAAAACCAAGGCTGCCTTTGGAAGCAGCCATACTGGCAATATGTACTGAAGCCAGCCACTGGCTGTTCTCACCAACGTCATCTCTGCAAAGTCTCCTCCTGGGGGTAGCACCGCAGGGGTCACGGCCTGCAATAGCCGCTCCAGGTCTGGGCTGTCCTCAATGCTATCCGCAACCTGCGGCTCAGTGCATGGGCATAATAAGTGGCTTTTTAGCATCAACGTTGAACCACCTCCTGCAAAATAAACCAACAGCCTTCCTCTGTCACCGATACCCAGGCCGCTGGCGCGGTAGTATAAGCAAGAAGGCACCCAGCACAGCCAGGTTGTAGTGTTGTAAAGATACAGGTGGTAGCCGTGCAGCACCTCGTCACCAAGGTTGTACCCCACGCACAAGCGATGCAGCAAGAATGCAGCCGAAAGCAGGCCACCAGCAGTGCACCCACCTGCAGCTGCAGGGCCAGCTGGCCTGCAGGCACTCCCGCATGAAGCCCCGGCTGGTGGGGCGGCAGCGCTGCTGCTGAGAATTGCTGCTGCTGCACCTGCTGCTGCGTATGGACAGGCGTTTTGTGGACCAGAGGGCTGGCAGCGAGGCTGGGTGCCCGGCTTGTTGATGCACTACTGGACGGGTGCCACTGCCGCAACCTGTCCCGCTGCTGGTGCTGGGCCGGCGGCCAGATTTGTCCAACCGGGCTGCCGCTAGCTGTGGAGTACAATGCCGCGTCTCCGCCGCCATAGCTGCTTGATCTGCTGTGCGCTCTTGTGTAGCCGTTGGCCAGCCCGTCAGGCCTGTGCTGCTGCGGCAGTGGCGCCTGTTGCGCTTTCTGCTGCTGCCAGTGCTGCTGTTGCTGATAGCCAGGGTCGTATGCCTGCCGCTGCTGCTGCCACTGGTGCTGCTGTGGCAACCGAGCATCCAATGGGTGGCCCAAGCTGGCATGCATGGGGCCCTTGGCCAAAAGCCCTGCCTGTGGCGATTGCGCCTGCGCATAGGGGTGCTGGCTGCAATGCTGGTAGGCAGCAGGGTAGGTACCATTGGCCGGCTGGGCACCCAGGTGGCCACTGGCAAAGGGGCTGCCACTCCAAGGACCACCTGCCATCATGCTGGCCATGGTTGGGCTGCTGTACGACCGCCGATGACCTTCTTCATGCTGCTGCCGCTGCTGCCAGGTTGGTGAGAGAGCAGTGGCGGCTCCCGAGTCCCTAGGGGGGCCAGGCATGCGTGACTGCCTTCCCGCAACAATGGGCCCAGGGTGATGCGACACTGGCGTCCCCAGCCTGCTATGCTGGTGGCTCCACCCGCTTGCAGATCCAGACTCCAAGCTGACATCTCCATGCTGCCAGTGGTGCTGTGTGGGCAGCCTCCCGCTATAAGGCTGCAGGGCATACACACACACCTTCTGACTGAAGTTGGCTATCCAAAACATCATGAGAATATTGCTTCACTACACGACTGTTTGGCCTACCAAGGACTCCCACCTTCGTGCCCTAACGAAAGGACTACTGCTGAAAAGGCTGTAACATACCTCCTATGCTTTGACCTCAAGCAACCATCGCAAGCAACAACGCAAGCCAATCCCTAGGTTTCCGCACCACTCTATCTGGTATGTGTTGCCATGTCACCATAATGCCGGCAACATTGACCAATATCAAGCTGCAACAATTTCAACACCTCACCCTGAGGGACTTGCGTTCCTGATATCCACTCTGGAAGGAGCTACTTGATGTGTCCGGGGATATCTGAGTAACTGCTGCACCTGCAAACAGATACACTGTGTCATTAGACGCATATACGGACTATTCTACCACAAAGTAAGATCAAGTCGGTTGCAGCACTAAAAATCATAGCGAGTGGAGATAGTGCAGTGCTACAAATGTGAGCGCAGGTAACACCCTGCCACTGAGCCCCGCGGGACACCCAACCTCAATGGTAAAGGTGCAGTGCTACCATGAAGCATGCAAGCGCTATTTCTCGCCCTCGGTGGTAGCAAGAATGGCAGGTTCAGCACTCTTCACTGGCCCCCTGTCCTCACCATGGGCGGCACCCGCGCCAAAATGGTATGGCATGCCGTACTGCCGCCTAGGAGAGTCCCAGGGCGCCTGCGACGAGGTTGTGCTGCTGGGGTATTCCAAACTGCCATTGGCAGCCAGAAAGCCGCTGCGGGGGGTTGATGGTGCAGAGGACATTGGTGAAGACTGCACACCGTCCGAGGCTACAGCCCAACCAGCCGAAGCAGGCAAGTCCAGCTGCCGCGTTACGTCTGCCCCGCTGCTGGACGGACACTGCT
This sequence comes from Parachlorella kessleri, assembly GCA_001598975.1. Lineage (NCBI taxonomy): Eukaryota > Viridiplantae > Chlorophyta > Trebouxiophyceae > Chlorellales > Chlorellaceae > Parachlorella > Parachlorella kessleri. Next base: position 19,576 of record BBXU01002789.1, read on the forward strand.
CTTCTCCTCCTGATTCTTGCCAGGGCTTCTGTTGATGCTGCGCCGGATTCAATGCCTGCCCGCCACATGTACCAACAATGGGCTGCTGCTCAGACGGGTCCTGTAGCGATGCGTCGCTTGCGGGCTGCAGCACTTGCTGTTCTGGCACCACATCCGCTGCGCAGGGTTCACAAGTTGCATCTCTCTCAGGCCGCTCTTCAGGCACTGCACTCGCACAAAGCTGTTGCGACGACGGCTCCAGCAGTGCACCACTGCCAAGCTGTTGCTGCTCCTGCTGCTTTGGCGCTGTACTAGCGAGCTGGTGCTCCGGTGTTGTAACCGAGGGTTGCTGCGCTGTGGAGCTCCCGAGGCGTTGCTCCTGTGGATCAAGGCCACCATCGCTGCTGCTACCCAGTTGTGGTGGCGCGCCGGCCACCCCTCGGCTGCCTGTTCGCTGCCATGGCCGCTCCTGCGGTAGGAGGGCCTCCGTAAGCAATCGCAGCGCAGCGGGCGTGTCTAACGTGCGCTGGCGGATCAGCGGGCCCGGTATACTTCCGTTCACCGTGCCACGTGCTGCTGCAACAGAGACTCTGGGGCTTGCAGCATCGGGCCCTGCTGCCTCAGTAGCTGGCGAGGAGGAGCGTGGGCTCAGCTCAGCCGTGGAGGACGACCTGGCCGACGTGGCTACCTCACTGCTTACGTCACTGCTGCTGCCATGGCTGTCAAGCACTGCTCCACGGTGAACGCCCCTGCCCAGCTGCCTACGGGCCCACCTAGTCTGGGCCGCGGCTGCCAGCAACTGACGAGAGCGCCTCCCTGACGGCCGGTCGGATGCTGGCCTACCGGGCCCAGGACCCATTGCTGCCTGGTCTGAGACCTCGTGCTTCTGCTCCGGCTGTTGCTGCAAGTGGAGACCAGGTGGCGGTGGCAACGATTGTGGGGGCTTGGAAGTCTCCTCCCACTCGGCTGCACGGTTGTGCACACGCCGCTGCTTCGCAGATGCTGCTGTAGGAGACTGTGTGGCGGCCCGCTGCGCACGACGATGCTGCTGGTGCTGCCCTCGGCCCCTGCCCTGAGAGGACCGCTCCGCAGGACTGTCTGGCGGTTCCTGCTGGCCGGCAAGGCCTGGCACTTCCTGAGTTTCAGGTGGTTCGTGCTCCGCCTGTAAATCTGACATGAGGCCACCAGCATCTGCGTGTTGCAGCTGCGACTGCTCCACCGGCATCCTGCTGGGCTTAGCTTTTCTCTTCCTGGTCCTCTTGCTGGCAGCTGACTGCCCCTGGCCCTGTGCCTCTGCCCGTGAGGCTTCGGTTGCCGCTAGGCTGTGCGCGGTACTTGCACCGCCTTTGCCACCAGCTCTCTGATGCTGATGCTGCCCCTCTTCCAGCCGTGCGGGGTTCCCCTCACCCGCTGCCCAGTCAGAGCTGCTGCTCTCTTCCTGCCGGCCCTGGGCTTTCTGCTGTTGTGCCTGCTCACTCTGAGACGAGGAGACTGCGGCGCCACTCGAACCACTTGCCGCAATGCTTGCCACTCCTTCCGTGCCTTGGTTGCCACCAGAATCGGCTACATGGGGTGCCGTGGGTGGCCCTGGCGCGGCACTTGGCGGCTGGGCCGTCGCGGGCTCCACACTTGATGACGGCGACTCTGCTACCAAAAACTTGCAGACCAGCGACCGTAGCCACGCCGGCCTCTCAGCCACGTCGAAAACTGAGAGAAGCCGCTCCACCTCGTTACCTGACACAGACACATCGCGCACAACCTTTACACCACTCCATCACCTCCCAGCGGGCATGAGTTCGCATTCCTATGTCATTCTAGATCACCCTGGCATCCCCCTAGGACTGTCGAGAGGCTGGTCGAGAGGCTGGAAACATCACCGCGCCTGGGCAACATGTACCCCAAGTGCCCCTGCAGCGAAATTGATACAGGAACCCTCAAGCGCCATCTGCAACAGGCAGCAAGACATGCTCACCGCTTTCGAGGGTCACACTGCTGCGAAGTTGGCCAGACCCAGGGGGCGGCTTGCAAGTACCGCGAGCCTCCTGGTGCTTACGGATATAATCCTGCCGCTGCAGTTCAACTCCAAGTCTGGCTGCCAGTTCCTTTCCTTGCACGGAGTACCGGTGTGGAAGCGCAAAATTACTGCCGCTGCTGGTCCCACCCGCGTCGTCGCCCGACTGCCGGCCGACCACTTGCACGCTCAGCTCTGCCTGCTCAAACCCCAAGTCCACGGGGATGCGCAGCGGCTGGCTGGGGCCGCTGCCACTGCCTGCGGGCACCCAGGACTCAAAGGCCACAGAGCACTGGTGGACCGCCGTACTGCCTGCGCCCTCAGCCGCGTCCTCTGTCAGTGGTGTAAAACACACGGTCGGTGAGCAAAGCTTACCGATGGCTCGGTCGTTGCTGAACAAAATGCCCTGCAGCACAACTAACAGCTCCTTACATTTGTAGGTCCCAAGCCGGCCGGTCACGTGGCCGCAGCTGTTGACCAGCTATCGCAGGAGGTTCTGGTAAGCTGATCACAAGGCACAGGTAGCCCACCTGGAACTCGGCACCCCGGAGGCCGGAGAGTTTAAACCGCAGACACTTGTTTTGCACGCCCTGCTTGTCTCTGAGCTCACTCTTCACAGACTCAAGTGAGCAGTTCTGCTGGACTGTAACCTGCACGGCCACGGATCGCAGGGTGAGAACGCAGAAACCCATAAGCATGGCGGCCTGCGCACAGAGTACAATAAGCCTTCAGCCGTGCCTTGGTATGGTGGTGGACTTGGTGAGCTTGCATAAAGCACACAACTTCAGAGCCGTGTGCACGTTATGAGACGTAGTCTGGAAACAAAGTTGTGTTGAAACAAACGCTGCATGAGACAACCGGAACGCTTGCCACGATTCTGGGCGGGAGCGGAGCAAACCCCAACAACAAATCTCTGTTTTGGCCTTGCTCAGGTTGATACTGCTTGATCGGCGTGCTGGATGTCACAGGAGAAAAATCGCACAATGTTTGCCTCCCCTCCTCCCCATGCTTGAACACCTCCAGTTGCTGTCACGCTTTGTCACGTTCTACAGGACTTCATTGCTGACATTGAATACGTAACTTCGTTCTCTTGGGGTTTCCTTGTCCCCGTCGCTCTTAGAAGGTGTTTCTTCGCAGTACCCTCAAGGATGCTCCCAGCTGGAAGGAGAAGAAGTTGCCACTGCAGTGCCAAGGCTCTTGCACTGAGCTGTCTTTGCTCACTCCCAGCTTGTCAAAGCGAGCTGGCCTGGGGCTAGACTTGCTGCAACTTGGACTTGGGTTGGTATTGCCCCGGGTAGCTTGGCTACCTAGGGTTGACTTGTGCAAGGGGCCTATGTCACCGCAGTTCGCCAAGCCTCACCTTTGTGTCAAAATGGCACAGACGTTTGTGTCCCATGGAGTCCGAGGAACAATGGGCTGTGCTGACCTCGGACATGAACTTGTTCGTTAGCCAACTGGCTCTGTGCCTCCCACAGTGCAATTGCAGCTGACAGTACTCAAGGGTAGTTGCAAGGGGTGTATGCTTGCCTATATGCCTGAGGCTCACAAGGTCTTTTAGGCTGGGTAAGCCATGGCCCCGGGCCAGCTTCAAGACAAGTTGCCTTTCATGAGATCGGTTTAGCTCACCCAAGGCATGCTCTGGCTGGCGGACCAGTGGAGCTGTCAGCAACCATTATGACAGCATGCATCCATGTGGCTCTTCATCATGACATACTTGTAATCTGAAGGGAACATGAGGATCAATTCAAGCACGCCAGGAATCAGTAAATGAGCAATCCTTGCATGCAGTTGCGCTAGATTAGCGATCCCGCAGGTTGCACTGTCAGCCACCAGCGATATGGGCCTGAAGCAAATAGAAGTGCCTGAGGGCCTTGCCCCACTGGGCCAGCTTCTAGCCGGCCAATGTGCCATCCGAACGTCAAATCAACCAAGCTGTGGGGGGGCAGACTTCTTGCTGCCATTCCTAATCCCGAGCTAGGGTTTGCCTGATGCCAAACTCAACACCAACCTAAAGCACAGCAGCCAAACAGTATTTCACACAGTCAGACAGGCCATATACATGAACAACCATAATATATCTCACAGTAAGACATATGTGCAAAACCCAGCAGTGTCACATGTGCATGCCTTGCGGCTTAGCAAACATACGCAGTTCCGCGCCCTAGAGATTTTCTAGGTCTGTCAGCAATACTCCTCAGGTCAGACGCGCGCACGAGGGACTAACGGATGCAATGTAGTTCAACTAGCAGCGTGCACAGGCGTCCTATGTTGCCTGATGTGGCCCAATGGGCCGTCGGGGGACAGCAGCCGCCAAGCGTTCCCTATGCAGCGCCCGAGCGTCAAGAACTTGATCGCCCCCCAGATGGCTAGCAGGCCGCCATTTAGCGACTGCAGCAGGCGACATGGGTAGTTTGTTTATTGGCAAGGAAGACGGCATACATGCAAAGGGAACAACCGACTCAATGCTGTCGGATTGAATTAATACTTGTACCTGGCATTTGCTGAAATGCGGCCTGTAGACTCTGAGCGAGGCCTGCACTGCAGAGTGCCTCCTCCCCCCCAGCTGGTCACCCTGAAAATGATCACCGCCGCTGGCATCACCCATGGCCAGCCCCCCCAATCCCGGAAGCCTTCCTAAGCTAGGCAGCCGAGGCTAGAAATCACAGAGGGCAAGGGCCGCTATCACCCCATGCACGCTGCACCACGCACGAGTCATGCAACAAAGCATGGCGCGCTCTTGCCCCTGGATCCAGCCCACTATCTTGACCTGGCAGCTATCCCAGGCTCTCTTTCACATACGCACACACACCCAATCTCAAGACCTCGGCCGCTGCCGCAGCCAGCTCACCTGCGCTGCAAGCAACGCCGCATAGCAGGCGGCGCTGGTGGCGACCATCGTGCGCGACATCCAGCTGGCCTGCTGGCTGCCCAGCAGGACCCCGTCCATGACAGAGGCCATGGCGTCCAGGGGCAGGTACAGGGCTATCAGCGGCATAACCTGCAGGTGAGAAGCTGGAAAAACTTGAAGGTCCGCTGTAGTGGTGGGATTTGTGCCACGTCACAACCTTCTCCCGGCAATGCTGCCTATGTGATCGAGCACAAGTTAAGCACCAGCAGGACCAAAGCCAAATACAATAGATACCCTGCTATCTTTCAGACATCCTAACTGGCCAACCTACTGCTTGCAGGTGAAAGCCTAATCCCTCCCTGATGGCGCTACGGCCACCGCCACCGGCCCTTCCCTATACGGCCCTTACCTTGGTGACTTGTGCCATCACAGCCGCGTCCTTGGTGAAAACGGCAGGCAGGCTGCTGCGCCCCACAAGCAGTACGCTGGTGACCACAACACTCGCCACCAGAGCCAGCTGGGAGACGCGGGAGAACACAGCAGCTGCCCGCCGCTTGTCGCCCCGGCCCAAGTAGAACGCGACCAGGCTCTGCAGGAAGCAAGGACCTCTAGTGCTCAAAAGGAGGGCACTGCACGTTGCGAGAAGCTGGCTGCAAGGTTCCCACTCCAGCCATCCAGCCTCCCATGCGCCACCCATTCATACATGGCCTGCGGTCACGGACCCCATCAAGCGTGCCTTTTCCCTTGCGCTACATCCTAACGCCATCACCTGCCTGGCGAGGCTGTACACCCAGCGTACTGCTAAGTACCACTTGCCTGGGTGGCTATGTCCAAGCAGGTGAAGGCCTGGTTGCTGAGCACCCAGACCTGCCGCAGGATCTCGTGTGCTGCCAGCGCCACCGCCCCAAAGCCTGCGATGAGCTTGGTCGACCAGAGCAGCATGAGCATGGCCAGCATGCTGCGGGTGCTGAGGTGGAAGCCATTGTGCAGCATGGGCACAATCTCTGCCCAGGAAGGCGGCCGCAGCAAGTCGGGCACTCTGCACGTCAGTAGGAGCAGCAGCGTCAAGAGCAGTGGCGCCAGCACGGGCGGTTGGCTTGCCTCGAAACTCAGTCCACTCTCGGGACGTTACAGGAGGGATGGACGGACGGTAACAGTCCGCACCCAACTTGCTGGCCACTTGATCTACACAGTATCCCAGGTCAAGTGTTGCACATGTGCGCTGCACTGGCACCTGCTGCCGGGCTGGACTTATCCAATGGACTGGTATTTGAGGCCAAACACGCAGCTGCCACCGCCAAAACGACACCCGGTCCTCGTGCCTTTCGCCTGACCGCAAAAGGATGGCATTCACTGCCCATACACCTGTCCGTACACCTGGTTTTACACACTCATAGTGTATGATTCCACTAACATGCTGCATCAAGACACATCTGTACCACAATATTGAGCTGCACGCAAGCCAAGCCAGCCTGGCACCAAGAGGCAGGTAGAGGAGCACACCCAAAGCTGTGCAGAGAACTGGTTCAAGCTCCCACACACCTGAGATGGCCCTTGCTGATGATCATGGCCCCTAGTACAAGCGTGGTGACCCAGTGGGAGAGGGAGGTAGCCAGCGCGGCTCCCATCACGCCCCACCCCAGCCAGAACACCAGCACCACGTCCAGCCCCAAGTGCACAATGTTACTGAGGATGCCAGCCCACAAGGGGGTCCTGCAACGGCAGCCGCAGAACAGCAGCAGCGGTGAGGGGTGGGCTTTCTTGAAAGACACACGCAACCACTGCAACTGATGCGCCAAGCAAGGCGCCGGCACCCTCCCACTCCACATAGCCGTGTGCGACGGCACCCATGGCAGGATGCCTGTCAGCTACTGCCCACAAGAAGCTACCTGAGCAGCTGACAGCGGCCTCGTCAGGTGGTGCCCACTGATGCGGGCTGGTGTCACTTCTGTAAAATACATAATGCACTTGCGCTGGCTGCCAGTCTCCGTGAACCTCCCTAAAAGACGTCAAGCCCGGGAAAGCCTCACTCTAATACTCACATCGTGTCCTTGAAGCCCCTGAAGCAGCCGCTCATGACATAGAATGCCATGATCGACGGGTGGGCGATGCAGCGGCCGCGCATGTAGGGCACCGCCTGCGCCACCACCGCCGGCCTGCCGCCCATGAGGGCGAAGATCCGCGGGCAGTACACCCACAGCAGGCACATCATGGCCACCCCAATCGCCCCAGCCAGCCACAGGCTTTGGGACGTGATCTTGGACACCCCCTCAGCATCCTTCTGTGAGACGGCGGCGGCAATGCGCGGGGTGGTGGCATACAGGAGGAAATTCCTGCAGTGAAGGAGCAGGTGAAGGCAGTTGACCACGATCTTTCAGGTCCAGGTAGCTGAAAGGACTGGAACAGATGGCGGGACGGTCACGATAGGCAGCGGTGGACACCGCATGCTGCACCCTGGCCATAAAAAATGGACGGGCACAGACCGGACAAGCATGCCCCTTGCTCCAACATGTGTATTTGTGCGTATCAACACCCAGCTGACTCACCAGACAAAGCAGCTCATGTTGAACACTACAGTGGCCAGGCCCACTGCAGCCAGGGGCTCAGTTCCCAGCCGTCCCACAATGGCTGTGTCCACCATGCCCATCATGGGGTCTAGCAACACCTGCGGCTCACAGGCAGACGCAGTAGGACCCCTGACAGCTGCGCCCCGGGTTTGCCTCCGAGCACACACCAGCACAGTTGCATGATGGACTTGGAAGGCTTGGGTATGGAGAGACGCGCAGCGCGCACCACCTTAAGCCAGCCTCCAAATGGAGGCAGGAAAGCAACGACCTAGAAGAGCAGACTGCGGAATGCCATAAGCGTCTGCCTTCCGTGGCTGCTGGCAGGCTGCACTTACCGAGAACAGGGCAGGGATGGCCAGGGCAAAGATCTCCTTGTCAAAAGGGGAGCTCAGCCACCCGCCCGGTCTGAGCGAGGTTGCCGCTTCTGCCTCGTCGCCAGCCCCGCCCAAAGGCAGGTCCCTAGACAGTGCTGCCAAGGCCACGCCCCTGCTGCTGCATGGCTGCCTAGCAGTCTGCCGCTGTACCGGCTGCTGCCGCTGCTTCTGCTTCTGCGGTTGGAGACGGCAACCTCTGCCCCTGGGTCGGGCAGGTAGGGGCTGCAATAGGAGACTGCTTTGTCGTAGATGGGTAGCGGGTGGTAGATACAGCCGCCTGCCGCTGCTGCTGCTGCTGCTGCTCGGTTGCAAGCCCAGGATACTGGACTGTTGTGACTGCATCCTGATGGCTAGCCAGGGCCAGCTTGGGGCCAGTGAAGGAACGCTGCTCTTATTATCTGCTAGGGAAAACCTTGCCTGGGCGGTTGTATCCTTCCTCTACCAACTTGCATGGAGTTGCTGGCTCAAGAGACCCGTCTACCACACACCCTCGATGACTGATCAACAAAGCGGCAGCATGCCAAGTACTCTCTTTTCGTTGCTCCTTACACTTGTAGACAAGCTTTTGAGCTACGGCTCTTCGCAAGGCATGCCCAGGTTGGCGCCCTGTTCCATTGGCGCCGGCCGGGCTCCCTGTAAAACTAGACATCGTTGGATGCCACAAAGCGAGCGATTGTATGCTTAATAACGTTACGTGCTGTTTTTGACTTCGTCAAGTAACCCTCCACCATGTCATCCTGACACTGAGCCTGCTGCACTCCTGCAGCGGCCACTTAGGTAGTATCACCCTTGGGTAGTATCTTCCTCCAGAAAGGCTGGCAAGCATGTCAAAGTTCAAAGGTGCGTGTGGTACTGAAGCCTGACTTGATCACTCTTACTGACCTTCTGGGAGCATATGTCAAAGCTCTGTGAGTATCAAGGCTACCTACACTTGCTAACCCGGCTTCTGTGCCTGTGCAGGAACCATGGCCAACTGTAAGTGTGCCTCCCTGCTGGGGGAGAGTAGCTGCTCTGCACACATATGGTCGTACCCCACACCTTCTGCCTAGGTTGGCTATACCCTGGACATGTTCTAGCGCAACTAGGGCACCTGAGCTCGAGGGTTGGCAACCCCGGCTTAGCTTAGCTCAGTCTACCTAGCAATTGAAAAGTTCCAAAACAAGTAGCCAGCACTGCCGCTGGGTGTGCCGCAGATTACCAGGAGGCCCGTAGCCAGGTGAAGGCCATCAAGGAGCGGCAGATAGCCAACAAGAAGAAGAACGAGCGGCGGCAGGAGCTGGAGGATGCCGAGGTACCTACCAGATACCCCTCAGCACACTGCACTGCATGCAGCTCCTATCCTGGCTGGGCTGCTGTCAACCAGGCTTGCCAGCACAGGGGCAACCCACCCATCCAGTCTTGTTTACTGCAAGGGGGGCAGACTAGGGAGGACAGCGCCAGGGCGGTTGGGGTGTGTCGGCAGTCAGCTAAGCACCCCCTTTTACAAGACGCTAGTGACTTACCCGGTCCGCTGCTCTTGAGTACTTACACTGGAGCTCCCCGAGCCTGACGCGACCACCTCTACCCCTCTCCTGTTGAAGGAAACCGATATAAACAAAACCTGAAGAAGCTGTGCCTGCTTGCCGCAGAAAGAGAGCCCGCTGCATTACCTGCGCCTGGATGCGCGGCCCTGCAAGCTCTTCAAGAACGACGCCCAGTACTATGCCATTGAGAACAAGGAGGGCCTGGTGCCGTGGAACGGCCACCAGGACAACCTGATAGACCGCTACGACGTGCGCGCTTTGCTGGACACCTATGTGGAGCCGGACGCCAAGTAAGCGGGGACTGGGAGGCCATGGGGATGTGTTGCATTTCGGGGTTGAGATTTGCTGGAGCCAGTCTACCTATGACATGACTGCAGTATGGAAAGAAGTGGGAGCTTCGCTGCTGGGCCGCTCCTGGCATGCTGAAGTCAGCAGGTGGGGTCTATATCCCAGCTCAGCAAACATATATTGGAGGCGCCAATGCCTTAGGAGCAGAAGCTGCAGAAACTGCAGCCCTCAAACCCCCCAGGCAGGCTTGGCAAAGGGAGCACACCCTTCCATCAGCTTGCTGCAACGCACCAGCTGTGCACTGCTGGCCAGGGCGCTGCGCAGCCGGCCCAAGTCCGCCAAGGAGGCCGACCTGGAGGAGATGCTGGCCTTTGAGTCGTATCGAGACATTATCCGCCTCAGCTGCCTGGGGCTGACAGAGAAGCAGGGCATTGCCCATGCACAGGTCTGTAAGGAGAGGCAGCAGCCATGGAACAGTCATAGCTGGCAGCAGCGTACTGCAGCGGGTGTGTGCGATCATGTTCTGGATGGCGTTTCCATGTTTTACACCCATGTTTGATTGGACGGCAGAGGTCCAGGTTTAGCAAGCAAGGACAGGCCAGCTCCGAACAAGTCCCCTAAGCTGGGCGGTCTGCATGAGGGATGGAGGGAGGGCCTCTTTGTGTGCGGTGGACTGGAGCCTGTCAGTAAGCCGTCTCGATATCCTCGTCACTTGAAGGGCATCGCCGATCAAATGTATCAATTATTGTTTTTACACGAAGGGATGAAGCTGCTGAGGTCTTCAGTTGGATCTGTGTATCAGCCGGGATGGGGCCTGCCATGTAGTGAGCAGCCCCAGGATCCTCTATATGCACTGTGACTGTGTAGCACTACCCTCATCACATGCCGATTGTTACGGCCGAGGCACCTGAGCTGCCTTCGCTGTCTCTGTCGCCCAAGCAGGAAGAGAACGTGGTGCTGCGAGCCCAGGCCCGGGCCGCCGCTCAAGCCGCCGCCCTTGCAAACCAGGCTGGCGCCAAACCAGGGGGCGCCGGCGCCGGTCTCGGCAATATCCCGGCAGGCGCCGGCGCCTTCTCTGCTGTTGGGTTCTCCTACGGCGGCTCTGGCGGGGGCGGGGCGGAGGGCAGCGGGGACGAGTCTGAGGGCGACAGCAGCGGGGGGGAGAGTGAGGAGGACGAAGAGGAGGGGGCGGGCACCGCAGGTAGGCCTCTGAATCCCATTGGTGGCTTGCTGCTTGTGGTGGGTACGGTGGTATTCCAAACGCAGAGGTAGCACTCTCTGCGTGTGTTCGAGCCTGCATGCTTTTCTGAGCGGTACGGCCTGCCGGTGTCATTGCCAGATTGCGATCTGTCTGCACCTGGCATCTGGCTGCTCCCTGCCTCCCTGGCAACAATGTGGATGTAGGACGGGCTGGCTGGGTTCACTGGGCGCAAGGAGATACCTTCGCCTGCTCCTTGCCTGCTCCACATCCTCGCGCCGGCATGCTCCTCCCTTGCCAGGCCCAAACGCGTGTGTATCCCAACCTCCCGCCAGGACGAGGCGTGTGGTTTCGGGGAGGCTGGCGCTGCTCTCAACCCTGTGTGAATCCGCTGGGCCCTGTGCCCCCAGGGGCGCCATTGGATGCCCTGCTGTCTCTTGCACCTTGCTCAGCCGCGGGCCTGTGCCTGCCTGCCTGCCTGCCTGCCTGCAGAGGACGTGGACATGGACCGCCTGGCTGAGCTGTTTGGGGTGGAGGACTTCAGCTCCATGCTGCGCTGGGCCATGAGGCAGGAGGCGGAGGAGGCGGAGGCAAACAGGAACAGGCCCAAGTGAGTTGAATTCGCCTGGTCTAGTGGCAGGGCTGCTGTATAGGTAACCACGGCAGGCACATCGTACTGCCACGCTGCAGAAGGCCAAGTGAGACTGCCCGTCATATACATCATTTAGTTGCAATCTGCCATAACTCGCCGAGCGCTGGTTAGCCTGCGTCGGCTCTAGGCGGGTACCCAGGTGTCCAGGCTGAGACCCGCACAGCAATCACCGGCGTGCTCTGCTGCTTGCACCAGGCGCAAGTGGAGCCGCAAGAAGTCCGCCCTGCGAGCAAAGCGCATGGCGGGGCAGGGGCTCCCCAAGCAGTTTGCCCAGTCCCTGGACGCGGCGGCGGCAGCAGGCAAGGCAGCCCCAGCAGCAGCCAACGACCTGTCGTGGATCCCCGAGCGCGACACGCTCGATGCGGATGGCGGCAGGTGAGAGGGAAGGGGGTTGCACAGGAGCCAGCCATAGGCAGCTGGTGGAGAGAAGGAAGGAGGCGGTGGCTGGTTTGCGGGGGAGCTCGCAATCCGCCAGGCCCCCCGGATGGTACCGCTCCTCCTGCATATATAGTTTCAGGGTAGACAGCTGTGACTGCATGATTGCCCATGTGGCCAAGCAGCCTCATTACCACCGACCAATACCAGTCCCTGGCCGCTGCTGCCAACCCTGTCCCCCTCTCCGGTGCGAGCCCTCGCTCGTGCAGGGACAGCCCACCCGTGGACGACGGCACTGGCGGCGGCAGTGCCGCTCTTGGCCGGGCGCCCTGGCATCGTGACAGGGAGCGAGACGCGCTGTGGGAACGGGATCGCAGGCGCTCACGGTCACGCTCTAGGTCAAGGTCAAGGTCGCGCTCTCCCGCCGGCGGGAGGGACGACAGGTGGCGAGCGCGCGGGGGCGCCGGCGCGGGCGGGAGGGACCGAGCGGGCAGGTGGGTCACCAGCCGAGTCGGCAGCAACTCGCCAGCGAGCACAAGGAGTCAGTAGCAGGGAACGATTGCTGCTGGGTGTTTGGCTGGCACATGGTCCAGGCAGCCAGGCAGCGACGTGACCTCGCCAGAAGCTCCCTGGCCTGGGGCAGGGCAGTGGTTACAGCGTGTCGCATGGAACTTGTCACATGGTTGCACTGGCAATGACGTAGGTGATGGAAACTGGAGCAAGCCTTCCAGCCTCCTCCTTGGAGCGTAACTTGGTGTCAATGTGTGCCTGGCAGGCCCCAGCTGGAGTTCATCACAGAGTTTGCCGCTGCCCACCCTTCCGGCGGAGTCGCCAGCGGCGGAGCCATACCCAGCAGGCAGCAGGCAGGCCAGGCTGGCGACGCCGCCGCAGCGGGCGCAGCAGCGCCAGGCGGGTTCCGGGAAGCGCTGCCCGGGGAGGCCGACCCCTCGCTGGAGGGGCCGGCGCTGCTGCCGGAGCAGGCCTTGCGGGTCCAGGGCGTCAAGCCCCAGGACTATCGGAGCAGCAGGGAGCGGGGGCGGGGGCGGGAGAGAGGCGGGGGCCGCGGCGGCGGCCGGTCGCTTGCCGCCATCACGGCTGCGGAGGCGGCCAGGCCGGTGGACAAGGCCCGGGAGACGCCCCAGGAGCGCCTGAAGCGGCTGATGGCGGCGCAGCTGAACAAGAAGATCCAGAAGGACTCAGTGTCCCAGGCGCAGAAGAAGCTGCAGGTGGGTGGGCGGCGCAGGGTTGTGGGGACAGCTTCATTCTACAAGTCTCTGGCGGGGCTTGGAACAGGTGCGGAGGGAAGTGCAGGTGGTGTGTGTGGGGGGGGAGGGGGGCTTGTCTTTTGTTCAAGGGCCCTAGAAGTTATGACAGCTGCTCAGCGGTCAGCAGCGCTCTGCCCGCCTGGCGCTGTGTGGGTGCAGGAGGAGAAGGAGCGGGAGCTGCGAGCAACCACCGAGCGACTTGCGTACAGCGGCGGCGGCGGCGGCAGCGGGCGGGAGCGTGACAGCGACAGGGGGTGGGACAGGCAGTACGAAAGGCGGGACAGGTCGGTGACAGGCGGGGAGGTGCAGGGCGGGCGGCTAGCTGGCGCAGCAGCAGCAGCAGCAGGGCCAGCGGCGTCAGCAGGACATGACAGAGCATGAAGTGGCGTGGCATGGGTGGGGGGCTGTTGGTGATGTTGTGGCCTGGAAGAACACCACTCTCCTGCAGAGCGGAAGGCTGGGAGGTGGCAGGCAGGTAAGTGGTGCATAACAAGCTGTGGCACCAGTAGCTGAAGGTAAGTCCCAGGGGTGTTGCACAACAAGGGCAGCCTGTGCTGCATTGGACGCAACGCCGCCCGAGGCAGGGCTCCCTTTCGCTGCATCTTGGGTGCTGGCCAACATGGTCATCAAAGCGCCATGGCTAGTGCCACGGGATGTCACGAGAACGGCTGCGGTGGAGTTTCCTGCCTAGCTCCACTAAAATGGTGGCTGGTATGGTCTTAGTGATAAAGCTGGCGGAGTCGGATGCATTGGGGTTCTGTGTTCTGGCTTGACAGTTCTTGATGTGTCCCCGCCATGGGATACCACCACGACAAGGGGCCCCCTTGTCGTGCCATGGGTCACGGGTTCGAACCCGGGAGGTTGCTGGTTTTTTTTTCAGCCTTCCCGGGAGGGGGGAATTGGTACCCAGCTTGCTGGGGGAGGGACCCCCGTTCTAATGGCAGCAGGCGGGCCGACCCGTCTGCTTCCCGTCGCCATGATAGCTGTCCCCTGCCCTCTGGCAGGGGTACGCAGCCGTGGTGTCGTTAACCCACGCCGCAGGCATGTCAACCACTGGTTGTCCTCCTTGGGGAAGCCCCACGGGGCTAGGCCCCAAGTAGTCACGGAGTAATCTTTTTTTTTTTATGTGTCGTGTCTACACACACCATTGCATTCTGGCAGCGGCGCTGTGCTGTGTGCAACAGCTGCTCCACTCCGTGCAGGTATCAAGGCCGCAGCAGGAGCCGCAGCCGGAGCCGCAGCCCGAGGGACAGGTCGTATCGTGATTCAGACCGTCACAGGTAGCAAGCAGTAGATGTCTTTGAGAGTCCGACCGCCCTTCCGGCAGGAGCCTAGACCAACCTTCCCTCCTGCTGCACTGGAGAAGTCTTGCACTACACTTGCTTTTGCTGTAGTCATGGCACGCTGGGCCTTGCGGCTGTCTGCATGAATTGCCGCATGCATGTTCCTGCATGCTCTCTGTGATGTGGGCCCCCCTGCCTGGTTTTTAGAAGGAATAGAGGGCATACCCTGTGTACCACTCTGCAGGCGAAGCCCTAGCCCGTACAGGCGCCGGTAAGCTGTGGCCGCCTCCTGCCCTGTAAATCCGCCCCAGAATGTTCTGGCAGGGCATTGCGTCAGAGAGAGGCTCAGCAGGCTTTGCATGGCATAACACTTCTTTGCTATACATGGCTCCTGCTGGTGAGTCTTAGCAGTAATGTTGCAGGATCTGTACCACCTAGCGTACTGCTAGGCAGTAATGCTGCAAGACGTACTTGTGGCTGTCAATGTAAGCCTACTTGATGTTAGAGCCATGCCTCAACCCGTAACCCTGGCCTCCTCTTCTACATGTTACAAATGCGGAAACTACAAGTGAGACGTGCTCTGTTCCCTGAGCATTTCCGATACACATATGTATGTTACAGGGACAAATGTGAGAAGATGGGCTCAATCCGCAGCGTCATGTTAGGCCACCTGCACCCCTTGCTGCCTGGAATTTTATGCCTTGCAGCCACTCTCTTCTGCCACACTTTCAACGAACGTAGCAAGTTCTCTATCATGAGAAAACCCCGCCCCTTAGCTGTGACTGAGCTGTGTCACCGCATGCAGCCTGCAGTGTCACATGCCAGGATATGGGTGTCCGCCTGTCCCTGTCTTGCTGCCTGCCAATGTCTTGGGCCCAGTCCCGGGCCCCGAGCCTGCAGTAACCAGTGCTCCACAGTTTTAATGCCAAGCAACACCATCCTCTTCACGGCTGCGGCTGTTCACAAATGCACTTTTTTTTTGCCCTGGGTTCCTGTGGGTCTCAGGGATTCGCAAAGCGGGACTAAAGGCCGACAGCTTGTTCCTTATGTGCCAAGGCTTCGTTTGGTTGCTACAAGGCCCAGTCCTTGAGCTCAGGAGGAGAGGAGCTGGCTGAACCAAGTCGGCCCACCTGCTATGGAGCCCTTGGTAGTCCCAGCATAGTGCTGGCTCAGAAGGCTGGTCCCAGCTGGGCCAACGTTGCTTCCCATGCTACTGTGTCCACCTGCGTCAGAGTCAACGTTAAAGAAAAATCCTCCGACGCCTCGCTAATCAGTCTTGGCTATGAAGGGCACAACTCATATCAACGATGGTCCTGTGCACCACTGGCTGCCCCAGCCAACCGCTCGAGTCGACCTATGAAAGCTCCGGCAGGCGTTTGATGCTTGTCTGCGATCAGCTCCTTGTCCTCCCTGGAGGGCACCTCTCCAGCCACAGCTGTGATGGCGGCTGAGCTCCCATCCGTGCCTGTTTTGTTTGCCATGTCCGCAGTTATTGGAATACAACAATAAGAATGGCAGCTTCTTGCTGTGGTCCTATCTTCACTTACAAGCTAGGGAACGCCAGCAGACTAACTGCGTCGAAGCCGCCATACTCACAGCCAGCCGCCATTTGAACATTGGGCGCTCCCCTGCAATAGCTCCAGTGGTGCAGCAAACACTGCGACAGTTCAACAGTCGGAGTCTTACAGAAAGGTTGTAGTACAATAGCCTGAGCAGCAAATTTGTGATGACGGTAAACTTTAAACCTGCAAGAGTACAAGTAATAATGGGAGCATTGAAGTCCCTCCTTCTGGGACAATGGTAAGGTCACCCTTATAATGAACACAACTTAACACACAAAAGGCATGCGGCACTCCTTGCCAAGACCACTACAGAGACAAGCAAAGAGGCAGCGCTAGGAAAGCATGAGCACCTTGCGTACAAGCCAAAGTCATCACCTGGCCACATACATGGCAACACAGCAGTGCACAGAGCACAAAAAAAAGCCCGTCATAAGCAACTCAGCTACGTGCCAAGAGAGCACCAGAGTGACATATAATAGTCCGAGGATGGAAGCAGAGGAATTGATATGCGAGGCACCGAAGTAAGGCAGACAATCACATGAAACATGAATGAAATCCAAATTTCTCCCTCTCGATTTCGTCGCCAGAAAAGCCTGTCCCTTGGAAAAACCAGTCTGCAATACACCCATGGCGAGCTAATGCCCAGTACAATCACAGTCTGACCCGCCAGAGCAAGCACAGAAGCCCCTTGCAATGTGCTCATATAAGAGACCCCAGTGCTTGCATCCGCCTGCCTAGCTTTGACAACACAAGGGCTGCAGTATACTCCTGATTTCTTTGCCAAGGGGGTCATCAAATCCTAGGCCTCCCTACGTTCCAGATGCCCTTGACAGGCTCATGCAAGCTCATAATGCGCGAAGGCATGGCCTGCCTCGCCACCAGCAAGGGCGCCCAGCTCCAACTTCTGGTCCGGGCTGGACGAGGGGTCATAGTACAAACCCTCTATTTGCCCGTCCGATCTGCGGGAGGGCAGAATGGGATAGATGGTAGAGCCGCCAACCGACATCAAGCGGAGGCCGAGGAATAAGCCGCATGATTGCACAGCAACACGGCACGCGCAGAGTAGAATTCGCAGCAGGCATGTTTTGGCAGGCAATTGCACCGAACTGCACACTCTTACCAAGCCCGGTGCTTCCAAACATGTATGTGACACTAATCTACCATCCGGCCCCGACTGCTATTGCCACGCTGTATCAAGTGCGAGGAGACCAACAGGGAGGGAATGCTCTGGCCTGTTCCCCACCTGCGTACGCAAATGTAATAGAAGCCAGCAATGGTGAGCCGCGACTCGCTGCCCTTGACGAAATAGCGCTCCTTCCACCGCATGAAGACGTATGGATAGCTGGCCAGCTGGCTGCTGCGCCCTCGATTCTTCACGACATCCTGCGGTGGGCAAGGGTAGGCGGCGCGGGGTGAGGCCGCCGGAGGGGCGTGGAACTTTGCCAGGGACAGACAGAACAGTTGCTCCATGCCATGGAGGTCCGAAGTGAATGCAATTCCCTATCCGTGCTCCCTTCTGGTACATCCCATTCACATTAGTGCTGATAGTGCGCTGGGCTTACAGCATCCACCAGATCTGTTGGCCTGCGGAGCGGTGATGTCCTTAGAGGACCTCCAGCCCACTCCCTGCGTCATGCTCCCACCATCAACCTTAGGGAGGGCTGGCACCTGGCCAATTGGTGACCCCCGATCCACCCCTGCCCCACCTCCCCACCCTCTTGCCCGCCACCAACCCCTATCAACCCATCCGCCTGCCCACCCCTCACCAAATGCAGCGCCTGGAAGCCCTCAAACTTGCTCCAATGCCGCAGGTCCGTCTGCGCGCAGGCTGACCAGTCGGCTGTGTAGAAGGAGTGGTTGACATTGTCCACCACCTCCCCCTCAAAGAAGGTGGTCACGGGCGTGCTGCCAGCCTCGGGGACATTGCTGGCCTCCATGGTGCCGCACATATAGCCGCGAGCGGTGTCACAGCCCTGCCGCAACAAAAAGCCAGGTGAGCTGAGAGAAGAAGTCTACAAGTCACCCGGCTTTCCTCAAGACAATATGCATCAAAGCTTTAGGTGGGCTCCCCAGCACCCCCACCCCATAGGAAAGCTGTCAAAGCAGGTGCCTGGCTGTCACACCTGGCTCCCGACTGCCTTCCTACATGGTAATATCTACGGCAGTTCCCTGCTGCTGCTGCTGCTGCTAAAGCTTTCAGCATCTGCAAGGCTGCACTAGGTCTGCTCATCCATCTCAATTACCTGTATTGTCACGTGCACGCCCCCTGCATAATCCAGAACGATCCAGAGGGCCGAGTCAGCAATGCTGGCAACGACAAAATTTCGCTCGCGGGTATACCCAATCCTTGTTAAGAATAGCAGGTGACTCTGCTTGCGATGCAACCGACGGGCGCGCACCGCCCGTCTCAATCTCTTTACAAGCCTCAGCAGTGCTCCAAAGCCCCAACGCAAAACACAGGTAAAACCAGGGCACTCACAGTGCTCATTCTTGCGTACGCCAATTTGAGCCACTCGCTGTCGCCCTTGGAAACACTGGCCGGGCCGCAAGAATGCACAGGCAGGCGGTGGGAGGGCTTCCTGGCCGTCCTGCAGGAGGGTGCATGGTTCAGTCACCCAAGGTTGCATGATATCAAGGAACCCCGGTGTTATCACATAATGTTGAAAACGTGTGAGCTCACAAGCATCAAGGCACATGAAGGCTTTGTGGAGGGCGGCAGATGCGATCTGTGGGTTATCTAGTCCATCCTCATTTATATAATATTTGTTTGGGTGTCCGTTATCTAGTCCAAGGCACCTCTGTCAAAGCAGGGGTGCCCCCGGGGGTTAGCAGGGTCAGTCTGCATGCCGCTCTGGGCGGGGACACCCTCGTAGAGAAGCTGGAAGGTTGGCCGAGGACCCTTCTTCGGCGCACCGCATGATTTCACATCCACCGTAATCAAGCCTGTTGCAGCGCTGCCAACGTCGTTGGCAGGAGACTGTGCTCACTATGGTGCGGTGTACCTGGCTTGGCTCAGGCTCCAGCGATGCTGCAACCTCCTCCTGGGCAGCCTGGAGCTCCTCTTCACTTATTCCCTGGGCATCTGCAGGCCGCCGGTCGCTGGCCAGCTCTCTACTGAGCTGGTGCTGCTACGACAGGGAGGCGAGACAAATGTCAGTGTCAGTGTCACCAATAGACCAGACAGCGGCTGCAGTACGGTCCACTCATCATAAAATTAGTGACAGTTTGTCCCAGCCCCGTCAAGCGCTGGTATCGGCACAATTCTGGATGGGGGCGCTCACCAAGAGTCGCAGTTGTTGCCAGCGGCGCACAGTGACCGGGCTGTAGGCCTGTTGTCGGCTGTCAGTTGCGGAAGTAGACTCTACCGTCATGCTGTCGCAGCGCGTGTCAAGCGAATTGCAACAATCCAAAAGTCCTTTGCACTGGCACCTGCCCCTCCACAAGTGGGCCTTGCGGCTCCTCTGAATCGCCAAAGGACAATGTGGGTTGTGGAAATAGCGCTGGAGAGCACCTAGGTGGACATGTCTACCAATCCAAACTGCTCCCGCCACAATTCATTGGTCGGGGTGTCGGGCTGAACCCGAGGAAGGAACTGTTTGCAACACTCACTCCACCTGGATGTCAGCTTTGAGTAGGGGCTGGGGGTCAGTAGGTTTGAAACTGTTTTGCAGCATGTGAGCGCACCTGACAAGCCCAACGCTGTGCAACGGTGTTGGCTAATTTGCGTGATCAATAACAGGGGGCTTCAAAGCTCAAGCCTTCCAGGCTTTGAGTTGGGTGCACCGAAGGCCTCCCTTGCTGGAGGGCCGCTAACAGATAAACAAGTTTAAGGAAGTCAGATCAGCATTTCGTTGTTCACACTCATGATAGGGTGTGGAAGCAAAACAATTAATCATGCTTGATTAAAGCATATCCATAGTGGCAATGATCAAATGTGTGTGAAACTCCAGCAAGACTAATAGTACTAACACGTACCAAGTAAGAGCAGTACATCAAACCACAAGCTAATAATGACAACTGTCCCTTAATGTACAAGACCTGGAACTGAACGTGCCTCGGGTTGCAGAAACCATGGGACTCCATGGGAGTCACTGCACTGAAAGCCAAGTGTGACCTACTGTGGCTGCCGTAAGCTCTCCAGGAAACTCACAAGTTCTTGTTTGAAATCTCCACTGCATGTGGGTACCTGCAGGATACACGCAGGTCGATCATAGGTACCAGCCACACAAGGCTGTACATAACAGACCAGCTGTTGAAGGCACCTGTGGCATACCAACTGGGGCTGCCACAAGCCCTTCAGTGGCGACCGCGCAGCAGACACATGTGCTTGCCTCCGCTCCTGTACAGCGGGCCGCTGCACCTACTTACCATGTGACCGCCGGGGTGGAGGTAGAACCGCACAGCGCCCTCCTCAAAAGTCTCAGCCAGTTGCTGGCTTCTTTCCTCCGGCACCAGTGTGTCCTTAGCGCCAGACACTAGCAGGGAGGTCAGGGACGGACGGCCCTCCCGGAGAGCTGCTGCGTAGGTGGCGTCGCGGGGCAGGAAGCCGCCAATCAAAATGGCACCCATCAAACCTGAGAGCACGTGCTGGCCCCTGGCATGTGCCAGGAAGAGAGCTGCGGCTGTGGCCCCCTGGGAGAAGCCTGCATGGCACGTTATGCCGGCTTGGCACAAGACAAGAGTGCTGCAGGCATGTTTCATGGGAGCTGCTTTGGGCGCTCCCATCAAACACTTGCTGCAGTGCATAGCAATAGTTATCACAAAAGAAAGTCCCTTGTAAGATCGCCCCCTGTAGTGTAGGTTAGCACTTCCTGACCTGCAGCCAAGCCCCTTAAGTTTAGGCAAGCCCCATCAAGAGACATCATACCTAACAGTCCATCCACAGGATAATGATTTTGCAAGGCCTCAGAAATGGCAGCCTGGGATGCCTCCCAGCCAGCGTAGTGTGCTGCGCGGGAAGGCCGTGTCCCTGGCTCAACATCGGTCCAACGCCACCTGCGTAGCTACCCACAAAATAAATTATTCCCAGCAAACAAGAAGACCACACACTGGCAACGGTTATCAGCACAGCAAAGGTCCCATGGTTCCAGGCTGGGCGTCAAGTAAGCTGGTAGCTTGTGAACATGGTATCAGGGGTGCGAGCACCCACCAGCTTCTGCCCTGCTCGTCGCCCCCGTTCTCTTGAAGCTCCTCAGCATCAGCTGCTTCCACCAAGTAGGGTGCATCCATAAACACAAACTCCACTCGCGACTTGAGTCCCTTCCTCAGTGAACCTATCCGGCTCTTGAAGACCTGTTCAGCAGCAGTAATTGTAAGCTCCTACACGTTTCTGCTGCACAAGGACAATGACGTGACATGCCAGCACGACTGTGGCATAAGGCAGTTTGACGCGGCCGCACCGTCTGGTTTTGCAAGTACCCGTGCAAGCACAAAAACCTGAGCTTGCGGTCTGCAACGGTCATTTTGATTCAGACGGTGCTGCAGCACCAGTAGGGCTTTGCCAGTCTTTCAGTTGATGGGGCGGCGCAGGCTTGGTCCAAGCAGCTGAAGTTGAAGTATACAGTCACAGGTAAGGCTAATACAGATGCAACAGATGATACTACAGCAAAATGGGACCCTCAAGAGGAAGGGGCCGGCTTACACGAGTTGTGTTCTTGCGCCTTGGTGGGGGCGGGAGTATGCCTAGCTTTCCCTCACACTGCGGCAGTCCAAGGTATAACACTTAGAAAGAATTGGCTCTTGCTGCACCGCCCAGCGATGGCAAACAAGCTTCCACAGGGTCTGAAAGAGCTTCTCAACTCTTTGCCTGACTACGAAACCACGGTAATCATGAAGGGATCGCACTGTTGTTCACAATTACCTTGTTGATGAGTCCCTAAGGGTTGGTCTGTACCCTCGGGTGCAGGTACCAGATGAAGTCACTAGGCATGCGCTCTTGAAAAGCGGCTATAACTGCAAAGACATAAGAACGTGAGTTGGCTGCCAGGCCCACCTGTAGGGTGTGGATGTGGCAGACGGTGCTGGGGGTCTTGCAGTGGCGGCCTAGGGAGTCTGCTAGGGGGTCTGCTGTCCCTGCAGTGTCGGGAGCCCTTCAGCAACAATATGTCGCTTGTCTTGACCTGCAGTGTCCGGCTTGTGTCACTAGCAGCCCAGAAATTCATGGCCAGCATATTAGATGAGGCAGTCAACGTGCACAAGCGGCGGAAGCTGGCTCCGGTCCAGCACTTGAAAGCGGAGGGCCACAACATCAAGGACAAGCGCGTGGTGCTGACGGCGGATGACCTGTCGGAAGCTCTCAAGGAGGTGGGCCAAGGAGTAATATCGCTCAGTGGCGTTCTAAAGGGTAGTATTACGTAAAGGAGACCGGCAGTGCGGATCAGAGAGGAGGTATGGCCACGCTGGACTGTATGGGTAGTATTTATTAAGGGTGGCAGGTAATGCGATCAGAGAGTAGTTACGGGTATACTGGGCTGACAGGGTATGGGTAGTGTATGGGTAGTATTTGTTGGTCACTGCAGTGAATGCAGGTTAGTTAACCCCTGGCAGGGGTGACGAGGACTGCACCGAGGGAGTATGTTACTATGCCTGGTTGCGGTGGCGGCTGGGACACACTTGGCTGGCAGGTTTTGTGGCAGATGTGCGAGGCAGGCACCGGCTGGTGGTGGTGTGCAAGATAGTGTGCAAGATAGCCAGGGCTGGCCAACCCTTGAACTCAGCCCTCTCCAATGCATCTCCGGCGCGGTGGCTGAGGTTGCCGACTAGTGAGGCGCAGTGTATCCCCTCGAGGGCCAGTTGCTAGATCTATTCCTCAGGTTGCCAAGAGGTGTGCTCTGTCTTGCTTGCTGCAGTACGGCATTAGTGTCAAGCCGGCGGCCTACTATGCCGACCCTTCGCCTCCCCAGCAATGACAGTACTGACATGCAAAGCGACAATGGGCGAGCCGCCGTGGTGTTGGCATTGTGAAAGCGGGCTGGACGCCCCTGTATCATCTGGCTACTTGTATGTATGTACCTATTCTGAAGTTACACAAAGAATTGCCCAAAACACTGCTACCCTCTGTTTCTTTCTTGGAGACCCCTGTATCACTTGTTCTTCTCCAAAAACTCCTGCATTTTGCGCTGCGTCTCTTTGGATACCCCGGTACGTCCGTTGCCTGTTTCGAAACTGAAGTAATCCTGCAGTGGCAGATGCCATAGCTCAGTCAGGGTCATGGTTGGCGCTTGAAGAAACAACTGCTCCAGACTGGAGCTTGAAGGGCTGCCAGAAGCCTTGTACGCACAATACGCTCCCGGGGGGTCCGGCTTGCCTGATAATTGCGGCGATAATAGTCGTCCAGGCGCTCCTTAGCGCGCTGCGCTTTCTTTTCTTGAGTCTTGCGGAGCAGTTCTGCAAGATGTGGGGAACCAGAAATAGCTTACAGGCATTTCAATGATGCCTTGTTGGCAGTTGTGGTTCCTGATTGAAAGCACGGTTGATTCCTCTTATGGCTGTCCTTTCTCACAGCCGGCACCCGTTAGCACTGGCTCTCCTGAATACTTCCAGATTGATTGGCTGCAGATGCAACCCCACACCTGCTATCAGGGGGTTGTCGGCATCTGACGTTGCATCTGGTGCAGCCTCACAGCTTGCAGCGCCCTGGACTTGCATTGCTGTGGGTGTTAGGCAGCTAGCTCTTGCAGACTAGTCAGCAGATGTGGGACAGTATGACTTACCCAAAGCGCCGGGACGCCTGACAGGCCTGCCAGGAGGAACCGCCTTCTAGCCACCTGTGGCGACAAGCAGGAGGCTGCCTGTGCAGGACGCCTCGTTAGGGTGAGGGTAACTGCTCCATACCCGTTGGGTGATCCGCCTGCCTACCTGCTTGCAAGCAGGCTTGACCGCTGTTTGATGGGGGAGCAAGGTGTTCATGACTTCCTCACAGACTACCACTGTCGCTAAGGCGTTCGTTCACAATCCATAAGAATTGCGAACATCTGTCAGGATAAGACAATGGCGAAGCTTTCTTTCTAAGCTCTTCGCTCTATCTTGACGCGCGAAAGGACAGCATAAGCAGCACTGGAGGCGCAAGAGCCTCTGCAGCTGGCACAAGGGTAACCCTGCTACCTCCCTCTATAATCACCGGTCTGAAGCACAACCCGCCACACCACGCAAAAACTTGACATGCCTGTTGAAGTGTACCAACTTGGGTGTCCAGCATCCCCGTTGCTCTGCCTGGCAGCAGCTTCCAAGGGTAGTCTGATAACCGTTCCAGACGCACACACAAAATTGCTTCGGTGCATTCCAACGTAAGGGAGCAGCAGGTAGAGATGTGATGCGAGTGTGCTACGAGTGAAGTAGACACAACCTTGGGTGCATTTGGTGGCGACCTGCAAATGCGATACTACTGTTCCTCCACCTCTTCTCCTGGCCCCTCGCTCGCCAGCACATATTCCACGGCTGGTCGCAGCTGCGGCAGCAACGGCAGCGCAGCCAGGGGCACACTCATGCCGTCGAAGGCGATGGCAGTGGTGGCTGCCGCGGGCCCTTCAGCCGGCAGCCCCTCGGGGAACTTGGGGTAGCGCTGACTGAAGTGAGTGAGGATGGTTCGGTAGGCCCCCATCGCCTGGAAAAACAGAGTCAGGATCCGCGTATGAAACGTTGCACAGCTGCCTTGTAGCCCACAGTGCTAGCAGTGCGCGAGACAGTACGAGGTATCGGGCCGGTCCCTGCGATTCCACAAGGCACACATGCCTACAGTTTGGCGCGCAAGTCGTCTCTCTCTACGTCTTCTCGGCTGGGAGCTGAATCCCTGGAGGCCAGGCTCCACGGAGGCTCTGATCGCCCACCAGTCTGCAGGGCTATGCCCAGGCCCCGCCCACCTGTGCCACGGCCAGTGCCTCCGCTGTGGTGCTGTGCCGCTTCCTGGCCGCCTGGTCGGCAAGGCATGGCTCAAAGGTGGCCTCGTGGATGAGCAGGGTGCACCCGCGCCCCGCCTGCAGAGCTCGGAAAGCAAGCAGCATGCAGCGCATCGGTAGGTGGGGTGCCGCTATGCTGCAGGACACAGTGGCGGGACGCATGCGCTGCACAGGCGCATCAATACCCCATGTACTCCCTCAGAGCCACCAGCCCAGGCGGGTTGGGGGTTCGCAGTTCCACCAGGAGGTGCACCTTTGAGTTGCACCCTTAAGATGCAAACCGACAACCAGCCCGGCGCAACATTTGTAACAACCCACGTGGCGCACCCACCCACCTGTATGAGGCGCTCGCTAGGCTGGGTGTCGCCAGAGTACACCACCCGCCACCCATCTCGGTGCCCCATCACCACCCCATACGCGTCCGAGCAGTGCCGCACCGCCACCGCCTCCAGCTGCACCAGACCCAGCCTGGCTGCCAGCTGCTGCCGTGCCCAGTGGGCGGGGCTGTTCAGCTCCTGACAGTGCGCAAAAGCGTAGCGCAGGCGCAGGCGTGGGGCGGCCTCTGCTAGCCAGTCGAGCGCGGAGCGGGGGCCGACGACCAGCAGTGGCGGCAAGTGGGGTGGGTAGGCGGCCAAGACGCCCAGCAGGCCCAGCATGTGGTCTGTCGGGGCACAGCAGCGTGCATCTCATAACATAGCCAGGAGCACCAGGCTGTCGGGCCTGCTTGCCATGTCCAAGGTCCATTATTAGGTTTTAGTGTGCTCTGGACTTGTCAACATCTGGTAAACACCACAAGGACACTGTAGGGAGACTACAGGGGTCATCCACTTGCTCACCTGCACTGGACATGCAACCCACAGGACCCACTTGAGCATCTGCAGTGGATGTGCAAACCACAAGACCCACCCATACAAGCGCCGCGCTTACCTGCGTGGCGGTGCGACACCCACACACAGCCCAGCGCCGCCACCTGGCGCATCGCCCCCCTGTGGCCATAGAGCCGCTGCATTTGACCCAGGCAGCCCTCCCCGCAGTCCAGCAGTATGCCTTGGCCGCAGTCCAGCCTACAAATGAAATAGACAGAGCACACTTGCCTCCATCCCTGTCTTAAAAATCGCCCCTCACATTCTGCTCCCACTTCCTGCCACCATTGACAACAACAATAGATGTGAGTGCGCTGCAGCCTTGCTGAAAGCCTGCTAAAGTAGCTGCATGACGAGGCAAGGCCCCTCCAGTGCTGTCCTCCCCTGCTGAGGCTCTGCTGACAGGAGATGGCATGGCACAGGAGGCTTCAGAAGCATGTGACACCAGCGGCTATAAAGCCGCCCCTCCCTCCATGATCAGATTAGTTGTTGCATCTCCTCAGGGGCAGCATGTGGTTTGGGCATGATGGCGTGCACGACCTGCCAGCTGACGCCCCGCCAGCCTGGCTCCTCAGCCTACTTGAACTTCCACCAGGCCGCCCTGTCAGCGCTGCTCCAACCCGCCCTGCCCACAGCACACACGCACACACACCGCCGCCGCTGCCCTCACCGCAGGTGTACCGCACTGGCACCCCGGTACTTGGACGGCTCGGCGGACCCAGTGCCCAGGAACACCACCTGGGTCCCATCCCCGGCCGCCGCCAGCGCTTGGAGACAATGCGGCGCCCCTGCTGCCCAAGCCGGAGGTTGCTGAGCCTGCTGTTGCCGACCCACGGGGCCTTGCTGCATCGTCTCTCCGCTGGCACGCAGGGTTGCAGCCTCGTCAAGCGAGCCAGCGGTATCGGTAGCAGCAGCGGCAGCTGCAGCAGGCTGGTCGACAGCAGCGCCAGGCTGTGCACCGGCCACTGTGCCATTGTGAAGGCGCCCAGCCGGACCCGCCTCCTGGCTGGGGCCCTCCTCCCCCTTCAGCCTGGCCTTCAATTCCGCAGCAGCCCGCTTGTTGGACGCATGGGGGGCAGCGCTGGGCCGCTTCCCCAGCACGCTGGCCACGCCCGCGCTCTCCATGCTCTGAACTTCTCCGGCAGTGTTGCTGGGCCCGGCTAGCAGTGGCGGCCGTGGCGGCGGGGCCGCTGGCGCCCCAATTGCAGTCTGAACAACTGAGCCAGCGGCCCGTCTCGGTGGCTGAGGGTGCGGCCCTGGCTGTGGAGCAATAGTAGCAGGTGCCTGCTGCTCCTCATGTAGAAATTGCGCCTGGGACGGCACAGCAGGCGCAGCAGGGTAGCCCTGCTGAGGCGGCCAGGGCGGCGGGGCCGGCTGTAGGACCCACATCATGCCAGGCGGGGCGGGTGGCGGCGGCGGGTTCAGTGCTGACGGGCGCGTGGCAAGACCAACACAGCCGGGTGGAAGGTAGACTACCGGCTGCTGGTGGTGCTGTGGCAGCGTGTGGGGGCGCTGTGTGACAGGCAGTGGCTGGTAATGGACGACACCGGTGGTGCCAGGCATGCCAGATGGCTGCTGCGGCACGCCGCCAGGTTGCCAGGTAATGCCAGCACCCCACAGCTGCTGTGACGGCGGCTGACGGCAGGCAGCCCCTTGCTGGGCCACACTTCCTACGCCCGCTGCAAGCCCGCCGGCAGGCACAGTCGGTGACGCCGCCGCCGGCACAGGCGGCGGCTGCACGCGGTTGGCCAGGGGCGCCGCATGGGGCCCGCTAGGCAACGAGCCAAGGCGCTCCAGCACGCCCGCAAGGGCAGCCAGCCTGGAGGGGAGCTCGGCTTTGCTGGCACGCAGCTCCCGCCAAACGGCCGCAGGGTCGGCGCCGCTGGGGCGCGCCTCGCTCTTATCCCCCGCAGCCGCTTGCGGCGTGAACGCCTCCCCAGACTCCAGCCGCAGCAAGCTGACAGGCTGCTTGCCTGCCAGCCCTTGGCATCCGCTCATCGCCGCGGGGGCTGCTCCGGAATCCGCAGCAGCCGCGCTGGCCCCTGCTGCTGCTGCCGGCGACGGTGGTGGGGCCCACACGGCATGGGTGAGGTGCCGCACAAAGTGCACACTGCTGCCCCCTCTCTGCTGCTGCTCTGCCTGCTGCCGCTGCCGCCACTGGGGCCGCCGCTGCCCTTTGGCAAGCGTACCTGCAAGCTTCCCGGGCTGCTCTGCTCTGGCAGGCAGGCCATTGGCCTCGCCCTGGACTACTTGGCGCTCCCTGCTGCCAGGACCTTCTGAGCAGCCGTGTATTGCTTTTCCTTCTTCTTCTGTTGTTGCTGCTGCTGCTGCTGCTTCATTCACAGCCAGCTGCTGCCCCTGCTGCTCTGCAGTCCCTCCTGCTTGAGGCCTTGCAGGAGCAGCTGGTGCACTGTTGCTCCCCTCCAGCAAACCCTCCTCCGGTCCAGAAGGTCCAGTCTGTGGCTGGGCGGGCGAGCCGCTCCCGGGGCCAGTGGTTGCCCTCTGCTCTACTGCTGCTGGAGCCGCCACTGCATCTGCTAGGGACGCAGGCAGGGGGAAGAGGGAGGGCGCAACCAGGTGCAGCTTGGCGGTGGTGCTGGCAGCCGCCAAGTGCCCTATCTCCTGCAGTGCAAGCCAGCCTGGGCTCGGTGTCCACCAGCTTGAGGAGCGCCGCGCTCTGCGAGTGCCAGCTGAGGCTGATGGAAGGAGCAGAGACATTACTGCTGCCCCATCTGCCTTTGCATCCCTGAACCACCGGGTGAAGTGACTTGGGACCATGTTCGCAACGGCATGACATGCGCAGCACCCCAGGGTCATTCCAAGAGGGCCCAGCCACACCTGTAAGCCGCTTCCAGGATGCTCCAGAACAATGTGGTCCCCTGGCAGCCCTCCCACCAGGCGCCGGAAAGCGCCGCCCTTGCTCAGCCCGGCCTCGCCCACCAGTAAAACGCTGCCTAACACCCTGGGGGGGGGGGGAGGGAGGGGATAGGTGGTAGGCAGGTGATGCGCCAATAAGGCGGGCTTAGGAGGAGTACCTCTCAGCGGGTTGTGGCACCTGAGGTGAGAGGTGTTGCAGGACTACCAGCCAAGCAAGATCTCCCTACCAGTGATAGAGCAAGCGCATACCGCAGGAAGCACCTCCCCACATCGTATACCCCTAATGCTGTCAGACCAGCCGACGGGCAGCAACACAGGCTCGCAAGCTCCGGCTAAGCGCGAGGAAATGCGCGAAACAGAGGGCACATGTTCGAATCAGGCGCGCACCTGGCACCCTGCTGCCGCAGCCGCTCCACAGCAGGATGCTCTACAAGCAGCTTTGCTGCCGCCCTGCTGTGCAAGTTCCCCACCAGCAGCAGCTGGTCGGTTGCCTTGATATGGCACAGGAAGCCCTGCATACGCGGGGCGGCCTTAGGAGGGTGCCCAGCAGGGCTGCTGCCATGGCTTGGTGGCGCTGGGATTGCAGTGGGCGGGGGCGCTGCCCCACTGCTGCGCTTAGGCTGCTTTTGCTGGGGCGGCGGCTGGCTTGCCCTGCTGGACAGCTTGTCATGCGCCCATACAGAGACACCCTGCCCCACCAGCAGCTCTCTGTAGAGCTTGCCTCCCACCACAAAAACCTTCCCGGTGTTGCCTGGGGTTCCAGCAGCGCCAGCAGCAAGTGGGGTCCCCTGCGAGCCAAGACCTTGCTGGCTAGCAGCAGCTGCTGCGCCAGGGGAGGTAGACGGCCTGCGCCACGCAGGGCCCGCCGCCGCGGCTGCTATGGCGAGCCTTGCAGTGGTGGACGCACTGTTACCGGCTGCCTGGCCAACATGCCCCGCGGTGCATGACGCACTGCCCTGGGCAGCACCCAAGCTCTGGCACGCCGCAACGCCTCTCCCTGCCGCTGCCGCTGCAGCAGTGCTGTAGTGCCTTGCAAGGTCCAGTGGCTGCACCTGCCCGGCTCGCAGCCTCTCCAGAACGCTAAGGCGGGTGCTGGAGAGGTGCCCGGCTGCCGGGCGGCTACCACCGCTTGCCAGGCCAGCCCCCCTCATGAAGATCTGATCCAGCTCGTCAAACATGCTCGAACGCGCCTGGCCTCCTCCCTGTGCCGCGCCTGCGCTTTGCGCGGCCTGCTGCACGCCTGATTCAGAGTCCTGGGAAGGCTCATGCTGCGCCTGCTGCCCGTCCATAGGGCCAGGTACCTTGCTGAAAAGACCAGCTTCCATGCTGCCACACTCTGGGTGCGTCTCTGGGGTGGGGGTTCCCATACCCTCGCTCCCGCTGCTGCTTCCGTCCTCACTGCCACTGCTACTGCTACTGCTGCTGCTGTGGTTGCTTTTGTGGTCGTCCTTGCTGCTGCCATTCTGGCCGCTCTGCTGCTGCGAGCTGGGTTCCATAAGCCAGCCAGGGGCATGCCACAGCTCTGGGACCAAGGGTGGCTTCCAGAGCGCAGCCACGGCTATGTGTTCATCCTGAAAGCAGGCAGGCAGGCAGGAAGGAATAGAGGATTGCAATGCTGCAAGGGTCGGTCTGCGACATGGCGGCAAGTGACTGATACCTGCATATACTACTGGCTCAGAACTCAGGCAAGACTCAGGCTCATTCTGCATCCAGCCCTGTCAGTTACGTCCAGTCCAGTCCAGCCCAGCTCTACTCCCTGTTCGCACTACCTGCCACCCATACTAATATGCAAGAAGAGAACGCTGAATTTGCGCAACAATTTGTTACAAGTTTGCTGTCAAACTTCGAACACGGCGCTGCAAGGCAAGCTGCCCCAGCAACCACCGAAATCAGCCTGGCAATCTGTACATGGGCAACAGGGTGGTATGCCGGCAATGCTGGTGACTACAAGCTCAAGCCTCACCCCACCTCATAGCAGACAGGCGTCTCCCACTCTGACAAGTCAGAAACAAGCACGGCTGGGTGCTTCCAGTGGATGAAGTGCCTGAGGCTTGTAACCATGGTCTGAGTGCCTGCACGCGGTACCTTGGACGCAAGATTGACTTTGCGGTGTGTGCGCAGCGTTCTGAGCGGATGGGGTCCTGAAGGCTGTGCCGCCTACTCCTACGACGCTGGTTCTTAATACGAAAGAAAGAGAGGAGTGGCACCCCGCTGCTATGAGAGGGTGGCAAGCAGTTACAACCAGGCGCCTAATCTGTCTGCTGGTGTGAAAAGGGAACGGCCTTGGCAGGATCATGGCCTGAATGCCCACCTGGGGGGCCGAGGACCTGCACCTGGCCATGCCCCTCGTTCCGAAGACGCATCGCCAGGCCGCCAAAGCCAGCCTGCAGACAGAGCTTCAGGGACATCTCTACTTGGACTCTCATCGCTGTATCCATGATGGTGGCTGGAAGGGCGAAGCCACCAAGTGAGTACGAGGGGCTGCCACCAGCCCACTTGGGATGCAACTGGGCACCGTTTTGAGCACTGGATGCATGCGCTGCCATCTCTCACCAGGGATTGCAGGTCGGTTGCAAAGGCGGCCCGCAGGTTGGCCGTGGGTCGTACTTTGTGCTCGAGGACGAGTCGAGCGAAGCCCTCCGGCACGTTGAAGACATATTGGCCCTTCAGGCGCTGGCCAAGTGTGAGAAGCAGCGATGGGGAGACGCCGTCCCCTGGGGCAGTCACGAGGTATGCCTCCATATCGTCATACAAACTGGTCGGTTGGCGCCATCACTGCCCCTGGCTAAGAAATGGTGGCTTACGCCCGAAGGATTGCATGACAGGCCATGTGATATAGCCGTGCACCAGTTACTGCTGCCTCTCACATCACTCGGCAGTCCACAATTCAATCAATTCAATTATTCCCAGACCAGCTTGCTGCGGTTGCCAGTCCAAGTTTTCCAGCTTGGCCATGACTCATATGTAACGTGAAGGGCGCAAGAGGAGGACGACCTGATGAGTGGGTTTCTGTGCATGGCGGTGATCTGCGAGAAACCAAGAACGCTTTAGTTTGTAATGCTGCGGTCATAGAGGCTGTGCCTCAGCTCGCGGTGCATGGCAGAAGTCAATATAATATGTATTGTGAGGAGAGCCAAGGGGCGATCTTTAACTTACAGCAGATGGACAGGGGGACCGCCTGACATCTATTTCCTAGTGAGGCAGATCTACGAGCTTTGCTATTGCGCATAAGGTTTAATTGGAGTTTCTTTGGCAGCCTCGTTCAGACGCTCTTCTGGTGGAAGCCGACGCTCAGTCAAGGGTTCAAGACAGGCCAGGTATTGTGCTGAGCCACTCGGTGTTTATGCAGTTGGTTAGTAGGGCAGGCCGCAAACACGTCAATGGTGGGCATGCCCCACCTACTAACTACCTGCATAAAGACCGCGTGGCTCAGCACAATACCTGACCTGTCTTGAACCCTCAACGGAGCGTCGGCCTTCACCACGAGGGCGTCTGAACGAGGCTGCCAAACAAACTCCAACTGAACAACATGCCCAATAGCAAACTCATAGATCTGCCTTACTAGTGAATAGATATTATGTGCTCCCCTCAATTTTGTGAAGTTGAAGGTCGCGCACCTTGGTTATCCCCAATATATTGAACTCTACCATGCACACGAGCTGAGGCACAGCCTCTAGGACCGCAGCAATACAAACCAAAGCGTTCTTGGTTTCTTGCCAGGTACTAGACAGACCACCGCCTTGCACAAATAATGGCCATGGACTTGATCAACCACAATTTGATAGAAAAATGGGTGCCACGTCAGGACCAGGCAGTGCTGTTGCCAGTTCATTGTTGGCTAGTGGTAAGAGTGGAGAACTGCCCCTGGCAGGTGTGAATTATCAGTGCAACACACAAGGCGTGCTCTTGGGCCTCGCCCGGGTGTCCAACAAACCTGCAGACAGCTATTTGTTGATGATGACATGGAATGCGAACAGGAGAGAGTAGGGATAAACTGGACTGACTTGTTGTATGCAGTTGTGCTTCAGGGCCTTGCCTGAGGTCGGTCCAGTAGGTCTCTCCGGGGATCCCCGCAACAAGGTAAGGCCACTGCAGGGCAGGCGAACCTGAAGCAGGGGAGAACAGGGACAAGCCTTTTGCCATATCCCTCCACATCTATCAACGGTGGCAGGTAGTGCAAGCAGTGGATAGGTAGGAGGAACTGCACACAGTCTTTTGGTAAGGGTGGCAGGCAGTGCAAACAGAGTGGAGATAGGATGTAGCTATACAAGTTATTTGTAGGGGGTGGCAGGTAGAGCAAACAGAGAGGAGATCATTTAGTCTGCGTGGCTGGTCGTGCGAACAGAGTTGAAGGCGAACTGTAGTGACAGGGGCGGCGCAGTTAGCTCTGGGTCTTGCCTGAGTCATGATCCTAGTAGTTCTCTCCCCAAGCGCTTTGCAGAGACACGTGCGAGGAACACTTCCTTAACAGAGTTTTTGAGCTCAAAGTTCACTGAGGTCCAATGAAATCTCCGAGGGTCGTCATATGGACGCCTGGGCAACTAGGAGCAGAGAGCATGAAAAGGTGGAACACACTACAAGTCAACAGACCGGGGGGCACCAAGGGAGGAAAATCAAATCACAGACACAACACATATGGCAAGACCTGCTGTAGCCAGCTAAGCTGGACGGCAGATTTCCAAGCCAGCCCAAATGGCCACGATAAACGAAATAAACTAAAGAAATGCTATTCATTCACGCTGTGTTCCCTCACTGATATCGCACACAGACAGGAAGCAAAGCTGAGTAACGTTCACACACGCTTTTATTACACAGGGCAAAATGTGGGCAGGCACCAGGTGCAGGCAAGGTCCGCTAAAGAAGCTAATGAAGGCTAACATACCTCTACTGCTGAAATAGACACGTTCCGGCCCACCAATGAACTCTCAAACCAACCGCCAATGAACTCTCACACCAACCGCTACCCCATACTACGCATCCCCACAAAACTACTACATGTCAGGGCAGACAAATATATGCAAGGGGACTCGGTGCAAAAATTGGGTTGACAGTGTTGAAGCAGTTTGGTGTGGACAGTATATGATGTACCAACAGCAGAGCCATGGCTGCTACCTACCTAAGCATGTACAGCGCAAGCAGGAAGCGCCCAGTGCATACATGGCTAGCACACACCATAAGCTGTAGAGGCTCACACATAGTAGGCCACTCCGCAACACGCTAGCACTAGACTCCAAACCTGTACGTACTGCCAAACAGGCGCCAGTATCGCACACACAATCCCTGACGGGGCCCCAACAAACTGACCCAATGGTAACAACACTTCCAGCAGCTACCTTTCAGACGCGCTCCTGCTACTTTCCACAAGACGACCTTGCCTTCTTGCCGCAGTTCTTTTCCCCAGCAGCACCCCGCGCACGCTTCTTGCCATGGACTCTAACTTCCCCGCTGCCTGCTTCGCGCTCTGTCGACGCTGGGCTGTGGTGGTGGTGACCAGCTGTAGCAGCTTGGCGGCGGCCCTCGCCCGCCCCTCTATGCCCTGGCCTGGCAGCTGGTTGCTGCTCGCTGCAGCCTGATGGCTGCTTGGCCTGCTGCTCCAGCGGCGGCTGCTGCTGCTCCTCCAGCTCACTGAGTACCACCGAGCTGGTCTCGGCAGTCAGAGAGTCCGCTGCTGGTGCCGCGACTGGCCCCCTGGCAGCGGCAGCTGCCGGGGGTCCCTGGCCAAGCGGCCCAAGCCCCACTGCACCCAGCGGCAAGCCTCCCAGCCAGCCGTGGGCTTGCGCCGCCTCAAATAGCAGCTGCACCTGCTGCTGCAGCTGCTGCTGGTGGGCCTGAAGGGCACCGATGGAGAAGTATGCGCTCCACAGCTGGCCCACCAAGACTTGCACAGCTTCGTCAAGTGCTGATTCGTGACGAGCCTGCAGCGAACAGCAGCAGCAGCAACAGCAACGGAAGTTTCCGCGTGCGTGCGTGTGTGTGTGTGGATGGGTGGGTGGGTGGGGGGAGATGGCGGAAAACACTGCTTCAACCTAACAGTTCATTGAGAGCTGCTGAAGGACCCTGCAAGGCAGACTGATACTCGGTCACTTCTCCGACATCAGCCTGCATTTGACAGCAACTCAGACAACCCTGCCCCCAATACTTGTGTCAGACTGTAGACTTGCAAGCAAGCCCAGCAAACAAGAATAGGAGCTGAATAGGGGCCCGCGCACTGTGTCGCGAGACTCAACAGGCACACCTGCATTTGCCGTAGCGCAGTCGCCACCCGCTTCTCCATCCGCTCCACCAGAATTGGCAGGCTGCCTGGTTCTATGGGCTCGCCAGTGGGCTCCAACACCGCCCTTTGCATGCTGTTTTTCTGCAAGCTTTGCGGCGCAGCAGCTGACTGAGAGAGGGATGGCCGCAGGGCGGCAGCTTGTAGTGCTGCAGGCTGGGCCACAGAGGTAGCTGGCCCTAAACCGGCATGGGAGCTCGTTACCGGAACTCCCAGGCTTCCCATCAAAGCAGAAGGAGCGCGGGACCTGCAAAGATCACCAGCGGTTCTGGCCACCTGCTCGGCCTGGCTTGTGTGCAAACTGCACAGTCATGGGCAAGTTCATCGAGCACAGAGGCCTCTCACCCTGCCAAATGGGTAGAAGTGGAGGCCACACCGCCTTCGTTACTGGATTCCAACTTGGCTGCCAACGCTATAGCGGACATGTGATACTTAAAGCTAGTGTGCTAGGTTTCCGTCGCAAGTACAGGCAAGAGAGCGACAAACGGAAGCTTGAGTTTGGGGGCTGCGAATCATGCCCCGTGATTGGCCCGGGTGCTCCCAGCCCTACACCAGGGCGCAAAGAGAATCGCGATTTGCCGTGTTGGCAATGCCTGCACTTTGCGCGCGGGCCAAGGAGCCCAGTCAAGCAAGCTATTGTCCAAAGTAATACAAAATGGCAACAACACCCTTAAGCCTGCCCACGGCTAGCAGGGTTCGGGGCCAGGTATTTGCATGACAGGCAACAGCAGGCATGCCTGCATCCATGGGTGGTGCGATGGCTGAGCCGGGAGCCGTCCGACAGGCCCTCTGCGGCTTGCTTGCAACCAGGCTTCACCGCACGGGCCGGTTGCCTCGCTACTTTGGCAACGTTGGTAACCCCCGTGTTTCCACGTTTTTCTCCTCTTGGCGCGTCCCACAGTTTTTTTGGACAGCGCGTTTTGGCCTGTGCGCGGCTGCGCTGCCCTCTTGACCTGCGTTCCTTGCGCAGTTCAGTATTCAGATCAAGTATTGAACATCTATTACCAATTAAACACCGCTTCCTCGCTGCCCACAGCAGCTTAGCGACCCATCACACAAGCGTCTAGCCAGTGATCGCGATGGGTTTCCAGCAGGTAGTTCCCAGGGCCGCATTGTCCACCACCTGTTTCGTCCAGCCTCCCGATCACGCAATCGTATGCCAACCTTTGCTGACACCTTGCCTGGTACTTCCTTGCAGGCTGCAGCGTTCCTCCTGCTTCTGTGCACAGCAGGTCAGCTGGTGCATGCCACTTTTCCTCTGCCACCAGGTTCTAAATCTCCCAGCAACAAGGACAAAACACCTTACTCGCCACCGGCCTCGCCGCCTGCCTACTCTCCACCAACCTATAGTCCCTCGCCCCGGCCGTCGCCACCACCCTACTCTCCCCCCAGCCCTCCCTCCTCCCCCCCAGCCTGGAAGCCTGCAGTGTACGGCATCTGGCCTGGGAGGCTGCCTAAGACTTTCCCGGTCTGGAAGCCAGCTGTTTACGGCGCACCTTTCACTGGCGGCAAGCAGCGTTCACTGAGGGAGAACGCGCAGCCAGTAGTGCAGCTGGTGAGTCGGATGGCCGGCCTTTTTAAGTATATCGCATATGCTCTGATCATCTCTGTTGTTGCAGACTTGCAGAGGTGCAACTGGCTATCACAAGCCTAGTCTAGAACTGCATGATGGGCGCTTCAGTTCTCCTGAACGTAGCTGAAAATCTCGCTAATGGCTTTTGCAAGCTGGCTGTGTCACTGTGACCAATGTCCACACGACCTAACTCTTCATTGATCTATCTGCTATGCAGTTCAAGCATGAGGCTGACGCTTCCCTACCCACAGACACCCAGGTAAGAGCGCTGCGGCTCCCGTTATGTGGGTGCAACCTGCTTTGCGTAACATCATGTACCTATGGGGGTGCCTCCTTGACTGCCTGCTCCGACACCGCCGTTTTGTTCTTGTGCATGTGAGTGGCCCTGCTGACCGTACTGCATTGCCACGGTAACAGAATCTCTCCAACCTGCCTGTCCTTGCAGGCTCGCTTCCCTGCTGCCGGCACCGTGCTGGAGCTGCAGCAGACCCTGGACCTGCACTCCGTGCTCTACACTTTGGTGTGGGAGCAGCGGGCGCAGCAGGTGGAGACCACACCAGACGGCAAGCCAGCAGGCCCCACCTTCTCACTGGGCAGCTTTGAGGCACGGGATGAGCTGCTGTGGGTGAGTTGCAGGGTGTGTTGACTCACTTGTGCAGTGTCATGCCCATCCACTAGCTTGCCCACACACGAGGGCAAGGGGCCAGCCGACCCTGCTTGGTGCCTTGGGACGCTGGAGGCGCAAGATGGGATGTGGTATCGCCACCAGTGGCTGAGTGGCTTGACTTTCCGCCGTTGGTGTGCGCTACCACCTAGGAAGTGGCTTGTACCTCTGCTGCCATGGGTGCCAACCGTGCTGTGGGACGTGTTGTGACGATGAAGCCAAATCTTGCGGCAGGCAACTACTATACTGAATGTTTAGGCAAGCTCTAGATGTTCCTGGCAATGTGCATGGCTAACCTTCACTCTCGACCTGTTCTGCTGTGCAGAGCTACACCAACGGCGACTCCAACTGGTGCCCCCAGGCTCGCAAGACGCAGGTAAGGGGACCATTGCAGCCTTCTTTTCCCTACTGGCAGCCCCACATGGTGGCAAACACACCTGCCTGTGCCTGGCCTTCGTGCCCAGTTGCAGCATTGATGTAAAGGGCATAACAAGTGAGAGCCCTCGAGGAGCTCCTCAGCACCGGCGATGGTACATACTTGCAGCAGCCCCCTTATTTTGCCTCATTGATCTACTGCAGGTGCACTATAGCGTGCATCCTGCCCAGACTACTTACCGGCTTGACAAGGTAGAGGAGCCTGAGCCCTGCAGCTTCACCTTTTATGTCAGCGGGCCTTAGCCTCGAGCACCGCCAAGTTGTATAGAGTCTTGCTGTCAGCTGCCGTGTCTTGGAGACTGGGCAAGTAAGGTTCGTGGCGGTGGTCTAGCCAGTAGTCTTGACCCTTGCATGCCATTTGTGGCATCATAAACACTGTCCTCCTTCATTCCCTGACTTTGTGGTCACACTCGGGACGTATTGATTCTTTCAGGATGCATTATCCTGACTCATGGGGTGCTCCAGCCCTCTTGGCTACTAGGGATAAACGCATGCATACGACAATCACAGAATAGTTGGCAGCGTACGGGCCGCCTGGCCTTGGATAGCATCTTATATCTTTAGAAACTTAGGTACAGGTTGGCCAGAGTAGAATTGTACTGTGTATCACCTTCTATTATATTCTGCTTGGACGTATGCCTTCTTAAGAACCAGGTACCCCTGCCTTCTAGGTAGAGGAGACCATGCAGCGGTGACTTGAGTAATATTTGAAAGTTGCTCTCAATGCACCCTTCCTAATATTGTAAGAACTGAGAATTGCATCAGAGCTTGCGACCTACAACAGTTGTTCATCAGCAGTTGAGGTGATAGCTTCCCCGAAAGCGCTCCCAGACCATGCTTCCAGCGGTGAGAGTCTCCTACATGCATCTTCTCCCACTATTACATAGTATACTTGCATCCAGCACTGTCAGTATAGGTCGCCCCTCACTCCCTACTTGAACAACCGGCCACCGTTGACAATTCCATTGATGGTACATCTTATTTCAAGCTGGGTACCCCCCTAGTCAAAGAGGCCTATTATACAAGGGGTGGGTCGGTCCCCTCTTCCCCCTCCCTCTGCCCAGAGGAGGTTGGTGCCCCCCCCCCTCCACCTCTTGCAACCTGCCTGTGGCGGGAGGTTGGTGGTCGTCCACCCCTCTCGGCGAACCTTGACCTGGGGTTGGTGGTCCGCGCCCCCCCCTCCCCCCCCTTCTCCCACCCACCCCCCCACCGCACACCCACACCCACCCACCCACGGGATCACCACTGCACCTAGTACCTATTGGCAACTCACCAGCAGCCTTTCCTCAAGCTTAAGCCCACACTGCCTATCATTTACCCACTACTGACTGGCATGGAACGGGTGGGGTGGGGGTTCCCTTGCTTGTGGGCTTGTAAGA
>BBXU01002791.1:0-16141 GCA_001598975.1 Parachlorella kessleri
GGGGGGTTGTGTATGGGTGTGTGAGTGTGTGTGGGGGGGGGTTCTTTGTGTTCTGGGGCAGCAGCACTCTGTACAGCTCTTTGGTGCTGGCTCCGTGGGGCTGGGGTGGTGGCATGGTTAGGTATTAGGGACGGGTGGCCCTGGCTGAATCGTAACGGTATTTATCGTCCTTCAAGAAAGGCCTTGCTGGCATGCCTCGCGAGCGGCAGTTGCGCCGAGGCCGTTCCCTGCTTGAGAGTAACCGGCAGGTGGTCATGAGCCAGCAATCGGCAGCAGTCAGAAAGGTTGTGCTGCATCGGCGCAAGCCCAGGGTGGTTCAGCAGGCTGTAGTTTGGTGCCGGACTAGGGCGCTGGTAGGATGGTACTGCGACCAGGAGAGTGCATGAGGGGGTTGCGGCGGACATCAGCGAGGACAGATTCCGTCCCTTAATTGCTAGTGTGTTGTGCTTTAGGAGGTTGGATTGTGAATCTTCTTAGCCCCACAGCTCCCTCGCAGGTGGCACGGGTGGCCCCAGGGCAGCGAGCGCCCCATCCGGCTAGCCGGCAAGTAGGCCCATACCCGCTGGTAAGCTTGGTGCCGTTCCGAGCTAGGAGCTGATGTCGGTGACATGGGTGTTCCTAGCTGGTGCTGTGCAGAGTTGCCCCCGGTGTGTCCCCCGAGGAGGTGGCTGCCATGGTGCGGGAGGGCAGCGGGCACCCCATGCGGCTGACAGACGTGGCGCTGAGCGTGGACGTGCACCATTACCTGCGGCGGTGGGAGGGCGGGTACAAGCTGGAGTGGGAGGGAGGCGACGCGGTGGTGGTGCGCTTTGAACGCAAGGAGGACCTGGAAGGTTAGTGGGGGTTGGGGTGGGTGGGCACAATATGGAATTAGGAGGAGGGGGCGGGGACAGTGCGGTCTGAGCGCTGTGCAAACTCGGTCCTACAGGGAGGACGGGGGATGTTAAGGTTGCGGTATGAAAGGCAGAGCGGTGTCGGCAAGGCTGGCCGTGTCACCTGCGGTCATGTGGCATGGGGAGCAGTTTTTGAGGGGATGGCAGTGATGCCCAGCCCCGTTGCCTGGGTGGGGAGGTGGTTGGCCGTTGGGGCTGCTCCTAGGGCAGTTGCAGGCACCCTGACATTCGCAACCTAACAGGGGCATGTGAAGCTTTGGGTAGTTGCTGTGGCAAAGAGCAATGCCGAGCTACCTCATGAAGGTGGGTAGGTGTAGAGGTCTAAAGACATGTGCCGCAGCTTGGTAGGGTACAGTTGCACCTGCCAGTGTGCCGTCCAAGCTATTGTGGATATTTCCCAAGGCTTAGCACTAGGCAAGGTCTCATACAAAAGGCTGCCCTGGAGCAGCTTTAAGCCGTCGCATGTCCTGGCTGCAGAGGCGCTGGCCACGCTGGGAGGCGGCATCAGGGGGCTGTTCCGGGTGGATCGAGCCTGGAGACCACGCGCAGGGCTCACAGCAGGCGCAGCGGGCCCCTCGGGCAGCAGGGGCACCTTGGCAGCAGGGGGCTGGAGCGCGGCAGCGGGCACAGCACGAGATGCAGGCGCTGACGGTGGCTCCTGGACGGTGATAGCGGCCAGCGCACCGCGGCCTCCACAGCAGGCACAGCAGGTGGATGCCGAAGCAGCAGGCAAGACGCAGCAGGGCGCTGGTGGCCTGCGGTCTGGCTGGACTGTCATCGGCAAGAAGAAGGGCCCGGGGCAGGCCACAGCTGCCGCTCCTGCGGGAGGCGGCGCAGTGGGAGCTACTGGGGAGCTCCAGGGAGGCGGGGTGCATAGCACCCTAGACCCGGGCAGTGCCTCGGAGCGAGGGCTAGCGGATGATGCATGGGAGGCTTGAAATATCCGGATTCCCTGGCGCTTACTGAGCTGTCCATTCCGGTCCTTATGCAACGCCTTGCAAGGTGCCGTGTCAGTTTGCCTGCCTTGGTGCAGGTTGTGCAAATCTGCCACATGGGTTACCTTGCTTGTCACAGTTTTCCTAGGCAGCCTGGGTAGCTTGGGGGATTTGATAGGCAGTCGGTAGTTTTAGGTGGGTATTTTTCCTTGTCTTCAGGTCTAGCGTCCATTGCCAGTAGCGCAGAAAAGTCTGGTCCAACAGCGCAGCGCCTCTTGACGATGCTGCCGTGGGTTGCCAACAAGTGGGGTCATTACAGAGCCAGGATGTATGATGCCCACAGATTGAGTACCATCGCAGGTGGCATTACCCATCCGCACGAGGAAACCAACAGAAGTACAAAGAGAGATCTATCCTACCAGGTTCTTGACGTGTCCCTTATAGCCAGATAGCTCAAATGTTGACGATTCTGTGTGAAATAGATAAACCATGCACGAGTGATTTACCCAAAACAAGCAAGACGATGCACTGCTAAGGAAATGGCAGGGGAATGAAATTCCATCTGGGTAGACGAAGTGATTTGCAAGAGAGACCTTGCCAAAAGGCAGACAATCCGAGGTATGTACAGCAATGCTATCAGGGGCGCGGCAAAGCAAATTGGCTCACCACTGGAATGAAGGGTACACTACACACTGGCTTTCAAACAGGGTAGGGGGTTTAGAAA
The DNA here is from genome assembly GCA_001598975.1 of Parachlorella kessleri. NCBI lineage: Eukaryota > Viridiplantae > Chlorophyta > Trebouxiophyceae > Chlorellales > Chlorellaceae > Parachlorella > Parachlorella kessleri. Next base: position 2,553 of record BBXU01002791.1, read on the forward strand.
TCGCCATAGGGGTGGGCAGAGGAAAACCTTGGGTTAAGCTGTGTCGAATCGCACTACATGCTGCCCTCATGGATTATGTGGACTAGTGACAGCTTCATTGCTAGATTGGAAAACGGAGCAGTGACCTAATCAATGTGGTACAGATCTGCCCCAAATGTTGCAAATGCAGCCCCGCCCGGCATGCAGCATGGCCCACTTCATAACCTGAGACAAAACCATACAACAGCTTGGGTCCTAATGAAATTTGGTGGGCACCCATCCGCAATCTTGACATTAAGCTAAAAGACCCCACCACACTTTGGCAGGCAAGTGCCATCAATCCTAGTAGCCTTCACAGCTCATACCCCCAGTGGTTCCCACCTGACATGTGCACAACCGATTCACAGCCTAACCACACGAAGCCTCGACGCCCCTTGACCAAAAGAAATACACTCTGGCAATACTGGCGGCATCGCTCTACATAAGGCACGAGCATATGCCACCCACCACACCTCCATAAGCCGCGGCATGGCACGTGCAACCAGGAGGCTACCCCCGGCGACATGTCAAGCCCTGCCGCCATTGGCGTGGCGTATCAAGGGAGGCTAAGCGCTGGCCCTGGGCTGCAGGCCCACGATCCTGCCCTCCCCAAGCCGGCCGGAGAGGTCTGCAAGCTGGGCGGCGGCGGGGGCGGCGGCCGCCGCGGTACGATGGCCGCCAGCCTGAGCTCCGCTGCTGCCTCTGCCGTTGTCAGCTTTCGACCAGGGCTTGCTGAGGCAGCCCGCCGCGGCCTGCCTGGTGAACCAGCCTCGCCCGCAGAACTTGGCAGGGACAGCAAGGGTGGCAGCGGCGGCCGCCGGTGCCGCGGCAGCCGTCCCACACTGGCTGACTCGCAAGCCGCTTCTGGGCTGTATGGGCTGCTATGTGGGTAGGCTTGGCCTGGGGTAGCGCAGGGGCTCCAACTGACATTACGCCTGCACCGGCCAAGGTTTGCATCACACCTCGCCCAGTCTTCCAGCAGGGCTAGCTCTGTCAATAGTGGGATTAAGGTTCAAGGTGAGCTGGTGAGCGCAGTGCAACAACTCCTTCGAAAGGCCAAACCGTTGCATATGATTTTTTCAAACAGGAGCTTGCCTGTGTCCTGAGCCCTGCTGGCAAGGAGGGTTGGAGTTCCCCTGAACAGCTGCCAGTGGCACCAGTGCCGCTGACAAATCCACAGGCTTTTCAGGGGTCCAGGCCTTGATGGGCGTGGCTGGCCCAGACCCATGGGCCTCTTCTTTATCCGTGGACAGCAGGAGGGGGGCTTGGTCACCTACAGGGCCACAGCACATCGACAGTGTTATCAGAGGCCTGCATCCAGCCTACACGCCTACAAATGCAAGCAGTGCAGCGATGCAAGAGCTTACTGCCCACCTGAGTGGGCTGCCTTGCGCCCAGGCGAGCTCAGCCGCTTCCTGCAGACAGCCAGGACCCTCTGAGCGCCTCAGCCCACCGTGTCCGAACGCGCAGCTGCGGCTAGCTGATGGAGCTTACACAGGCAAGCAGCGTAACACTGAGCGTGTATATGCGCTTACCAGAGCCTAGGTGGGGGGCTAGTAGCCATGACCCTCTGATCAGAGCCCAATCTCCCTTGAATCTCCGAGTCGTAAATCTAGCACGAAAAGCGGAACACCGAGCGGAGAGGAGCAGATGTTTATATTATGGACTTGAAGGGGAGCTCTTCGCGGCAATCCAAAGTCGGAGTTTTGTCATTGGACCTAGGTGGTTGGGGGACAGCGTGTCAGCGAATCCAGACTCTGATGCGCGACCGAGTCGATGGTCTGGAAGCCTTTGGGTGAGCCTGCCCTCATCAGAAGAGCCTTGATCCGTGATGATGGATCACTAGTGCGGCCACTCTGACGCTCCCCTCTGGCGTGACTGCCCAAACTGATCTAGACCAGTGTCGTGCAAGGCTTCAGCCGGCTGCTATACCAAAAGGCACATGCTAAGGCCCTGAATGGGCCTATCTTACCCCGTCCTTGGGCTGCTCACAGCAGGCCTTGCCGTCGCAGTACCGCTGCTGATGGGGCTCTTCTGGCAGCCAAGAAAGAAGCTAGCGGGCAAGCACGTCCTCATCACGGGCGGCTCCAAGGGCATTGGCCTGGCGCTGGCCGAGGAGTTTGTGCGACGTGGCTCGCACGTCACAGTGGTGGCCCGCAAGCAGGTGGACCTGGTCGACGCCCTGCAGATGCTGACAGGGCTGTCAGAAACCTTGGGGCTCAGCTGCAAGCTGCAGGCCCTCTCGGCAGACACCAGCAACCCTGAGCAGGTAAGGCTTGCAATCGACACTTGTTGCCTGGACCCACAGAGGTGTTGTTGTTTCGCCGCTTGTGTTTGTGTGGGGTGCCGCTGGTGCACTTGTGAGCTTGTCTGCCTTTCTGCTGCCGCAGATCACCGAAGCCCTGCGAAAGGCCATTGACGTGGCCGGCCCAATAGATGTGCTGATCTGCAATGCAGGGCTCTCCCTTCCTGGTGAGCACAGCTCCGGCCCTGCACGAAGCGGGGGAGGGGGGGGGGCGGCGGCGGCGGCGGCGGCTTCTATTTGATATTGTACCGAGTTGCTGCAAGCAAGCCCTGTTGTCAAACAAAAGTAAAAGTGTACCGCATGACATGCTTGGTTAGTGTCATGACATCTCCCAACGAGCGGTGTACAGGTCGGTTCGTGGACCAAGACATGGAGATGTTTGAGCGGCAGGTGCAAGTCAACTACCTGGGGACTGTGGCCACCGTCAAGGCCGCCCTGCCCGCCATGCTGGCCAGAAAGCAGGGCCACATCGTGCTCGTTGCCTCGGCCCTGGCAGTTTTAGGTGACGACTGGGAGGAGAGGTTTGGGGAAGCCAGGAGGGCACGGCTGCGGACTTTTCATACGAGTGTGTGGTATGCGGAAGTGTAGTGAGACGGTCCCAAACATTCCCAAACTACAAGGATGCAAGGATGTGGCATGGATGGACCACCGCAGAGTCCAGCAGCTGCCTGGGGGGGCAGCGCTTGACCGCTTCCTAGCAGGTCACCTCACCCCTCTCCCTGCCTGGCTTGGATTGCGCAGGCTTTGCTGGCTATGCATCCTATGCCCCCTCCAAGTGGGCCGTCAGAGGGCTTGCCGACTGCCTCCGGAATGAGGTAAGCCGGCCCTCAAAGGTGGCCTTCTGCGGTAGAAAGACTGCTGGAGCTGTGGCTGGCTGCTGTCCCTATATCAATTGTGATATGAGCCGCTGGGCCCCGAGTCCATGGTTGGCCAGAGTCTGCAAAGTCACAGGCTGCCCACTTGTCCCCACCAACCCTCTCTCATGCAGCTGCAAGGCACGGGCGTGACTGTGAGCGTGGGGTACCCACCAGACACCGACACGCCCGGCTATGCCCACGAGCAGCTGTCCAAGCCTGACATCTGCAAGCAGGTCAACAAGGCGCTCGGCAGCGAGCTGTTCCCCGCCAGCAAGGTAAGTCAAGGGCTTGCACGCATGTCACGCTGCACCATGCTGCAGCGCAGCGTACAACAGTAGCTCACCCAACACGTCCTTTACGCACATACCTCACACTTTTAATATAGGATCCTGGAGTCCATAGGGAATGAAAGCCTACAAATTGCTGCCACTTGGTTCAGGGGGTTGCCAGCGCTTGGACCGGATGTCAAGTGCTGGGCTCAGCAGGTATAGAGGTTGGCAGAGCGCCTGGCTTGCCTCCATTACGCAGGTCGCCCAGTTGCTGGCGCGCGGCATAGAGCGGGGGGCCTACCACTTGCCCACCCCTGACCTAGGCCAGGTGCTGCTGGTGGACAGCATGGCCAGCATCTCGCCCAAGCCGCTGGGCGCGCTGGGGTGCCTGCTGGCGCCTATCGTGTACCTTGTCACCGCGGTCCTGCGGCGGCAGGCAGACAACGCTGCGAGGAGGTGCAACCAGCGGACTGCGTAGGAAAGCACGCAAGTCTGACGGCGAAAAGCGCGGGGGGGTGGGTGGGTGGGTGGGTGGGTGTGGGGGGGGCATCTATCTCGCCTAGTTACTGTCAGTCGCCGCCATGTGAGCAGCATCTAGTAACTTGGGTCGGGTCATGCATTGCTGCCATGGCTCATTGGCAACCTAGGATGCCTGTGTTGGGGTTTGGTATATATAGATCGATAGAGAGAGAGGGGTGTGAGCCTAGGTCGTCACTATGCACAAGAGCTAAGAAAAGTGGTAGAGCTCTGTCCATCAGCAGCGACCTGTATGCTACTCGTTCCGAAATAGCGGCTGCCGTCTGTGAAGCACACCAGCAGAGAGGCACCTACGCACACAGGAAAGGCCATGATCTTTCAACACCTTGGCACCATGTTCTGTCCTGGATATAGCCATTTCATCGGGCAAGGTCCCTGAGACTGCGGTGCCGGTTGCGGGGGTCACTTGGGGGATTTTATGCTAGTGACTGCTACATCAGTGCCGGTCTGAGCGGGGGCACTTGGTTAAAATTTCATGGACTACCTGGCGCGGTGTCTCATGAGGCTACTGCCCAGACTTCGGGCCCCCCCCTCCCCCCGGGGGATGGTTTTGCTGGCTCGTCCTGTACTTGGTGTTTGCTGCTTAAATGAGCCTCGCAGTTCGTTGCCACCGAGGTGCTGATACTGTTTGTGGAGCTCAAATTTGTCATTTCATACCTCAGAATCTTCGATCGAGGGTGTTGGCTGTCGCAGATGCAGCCCTTTGAGCCAATGGACAAGCAGGGCTTGCCATTCCAGGCTGGGTTGTCAAGCCAGCTTACACCCATGCTCAGCACAAAGCTGAACCAGCTGCTGCTCCAGCTGTATCCTCCCTGGGAGCAGCTTGAGGCTCAGTTCCACTCTAAGCTGATACCCAGGAGGATGCAGCTGGAGCAGCTAACTCAGCTGAGACTGCAACGTTGGGAGTCAGTGACCAGGTTTGCAGCACGGGCACAGGAGCTGCAGGGTGGGCCAGCCGGATAGCAACGCTGGAGTGCTTTGACACATCGTAAAGCGTTGCCCATGCTATCCGGCTGGCTGACATCCGACCCTGCGACTGACAGCCCACCCTGCAGCTCCTGTGCCCGTGCTGCAAACCTGGTTACTAACTCACCAGGTTGCAACTTCAGCTCTACCAGCTGCTGCTCCAGCTGGATCCTCCTGGGCATCAGCTTAGACTGAAAATGAGCCTTAAGCTCCCAGGCCTCCTCGGCTGTCTTGCAGCAACTGAGCAGCCGGCTTGACACACAGCTTTTGAAACTTACCGTGCTTTGGCTATAGGCTCATGATCTAGTGTGTAACGCACGGTTTGAACACGAAACCCATAGGCACGGAAATGTTTCATTAGGGGTTTCTGATCCGAGATCACAGCAGTGCACGGCTTCCCATGTGCCCAACAGTTTGCACCTCCGGCCTGCTTTGTCTGACAGCTCCTCGGATCGGATGCGCTGCATCCAGCTGGGGCCCCGCTGGATGCATGTGTGGGTGCAGACAGCATCCGATACCCATGCAAATTCCTGTGACATGGACAAAGCTGCACACATGTGCATGCCCTGGCTAACGCTAGGAATGAATGCGTTTCAAGGGTGTCCCACGGAAAACTCCCAACCTCTATGTCTGCCTTGCCACAGCTGTCGGACTTGCCCTCGGTTATGGAGTAAGTCGGATTCCGCACAACATTGCAGCAACCTGCCTGCCCTGACTATTTCCTAGGTATCAAAGAAGCACACTGGTGCTGCTCTGTAGGCTACCTTTTTGAGCGGTGACTGCTTTCGCAAGTCGGGCCCAGAGCAGGTCCTTCACAGCTGCGGGCCCTCGGGTCCTGATCGGTTACGTAGTTCACCCAGCGCGGAATCTGATGGTGAGCGCAGTGCAACGCCACCCGGTCGCTGTTTGCGCTCATGCTGCCGCACACGTCTTGACGCCGCCTTGCATGACTGGCGCAGGTCCCCGCAACCTCACAGGTGGCCCTATTGAGTGGCTGCACATCCCCAAAGCTGGGACTAGTTTTGGCAACACCCTGCTGCTGTGGGCCTGCCCAGAGCTGAACGCCAGCGTGACTTGGTGAGTGGGGCGGGTGGGTGGCTGTCTGACTCTGGCTTGACAGATGCCGTGGCAGGTGGATGCAGTGACAGGGATCTGCCGGCCTGCACCAATTTCGTTTGGGTCATGGTGCGTTAGCGGGGACGCTAGCGCAAAGCCTTGTGCCCGTAGCAGCACTCTGTCGCAGGCCACAGCCGAGGGCTTGCCCGCCATCGCCTTCCCGAATACCCAGTGCCGCCTGCTCCCAACTTCTGCTCACGCAGGGTGACCAACGAAGAGGTGCTGCCGCTGCCGGCCTCCTGCCTGGCTCGGTTCCGCACCAACGAGCGCAAGAAGTGGCCCATCGGCAACCACGTGCCGCTGGCCGGCCGCAGCGAGGCCGAGCTGCACAACGTGTTCACCCTCATCCGCCACCCGCACTCGCGCGCGGTCAGCGGCTTCCACTACCTGACCGACTACAAGCGGGTGGGCGCCACGCGGTACGAGATCTGCGACTATGTGCGCTCGCACCCGGAGGCCCATGTGAACCTGGGTGCCCAGGTCAAGTTTGTCACCGGCGAGGCGGAGTTTACTTGGCCCAGCAACTTTGCCATGACGGCCAAGTACGCGCCGCTGCCGCCCGACAGCCTGGTGGAGGCTGCGTGCGCACGGCTGCGTGCCTTTGCGTTTGTGGGCCTGAGTGAACACTGGAACGCGACGGTGTGCCTGTTCCACGCCATGTATGGCGGCCCGGTGCATGGTGTGGAGCTGCATAACGTGCGCAAGGGCAAGTACGGCGGCGTGGGCTTGTTCCATAGCCTGGACTGCGGGGACACCGCGGACGAGCGGCTGTATGCCTGTGCCAAGGAGCTGTTCCTGGAGCGCATGGAGCAACACCCTCACTGTATCCGGTCCATGTAAAGCTTCAACTCATGGGTTGCTGCGAGGCGGTCAAGCGGTGTAGTTTTGTGTCGCTTCACTTTGTCAGGGTGACCTGCGTTGCTGCCAGGTCCTGCCGGTACAAATGAATTACACATGCCAGCCGATGGCCAGCCAACAACTCTGATGCTGCAGCTCCCATGACACCGACCGTGAAGCGGCCAGCACAGCTATGGCACCCTTAGCAGAACCCTCTTGACATGTACAATAGCAGTCTGAAATAGCACACAGAGAATATAGTGAGGGCTGCGACGCAGCAAGGCTGTGGACGAGCTTGATCAATAAAATTCAGGACAACTCAAATTTGGGACAAGGGTATGAACGCCTCGGGGTTGTTCTTCTCATGGAAAACACCGAGCCATTGCTGCACCCAACCGCCCTCAGCTTGGCCCTAGCTATTTTTTGTTTGCACCGCCTGCCACCATTAACACATAAGCCAACAGCTGTTTTTACACTATTGATTCAGCACTCAGCCAAGACTCAGGCACATTCTGCATCCAGCCCTGTCAGTCCAGCTCATCTCCCACTCCCTGTCCGCACTTCCTGCCACCCATGCTGTTAACACTGCCAGAATCCGGCAAACACCACCTGCCTAAATGGCATTCCACAAACGAATCCTCCACAAGCCATTCCGCCAAATGCGAGCCGCATAAGCCTAGCATAGCAACTTGGCAGCTTTGTCAATGTCCCCGTCCGCCGCCTTCAATCAGCCAATCGAGCTACCCACCGGTGCTCCTCCCGCTGCTTCCGCGTCAAGCGGGGCTGCTGACCCCAACTGCGCACCAGCTGCCTCCCGTCCCTGCATAAACTCCTTGTAGATCGCCTCCTCCTCGTGCGGCGACAGCCCCAGGTCAGCCTGCTCTAGAAGCCACGGATACAACCTGCACCAGGTGATGTCAATTGAAGCGGGATTTGAGGGTAGTGTTGATAAGTGTCCTCACGCGAGGGGCGAGAACACAGTTGGTGCATGCAGGACTCCTCATTTGCGCCCCCCAGGCAGCCTAGCCCTCACACACGCCCAGGCCAGCAACGGACAACCGCCTGGCATGAAGTTGGCACACACAAGTGATGGAGCTCGCCTGGCACATGCGGTCTGCTCTGCAGGAAAGTGTGTGTATGGGGTGGGGTGGGGTGGGGTGGGGTGGGGGGGGGGGGCACAGTAACAGGGCCCGCCTGTGGCTCACTTGTAGTCCTCGATGGTCATCATGCCCGGGTTCTGCTGCGGCTCCTGGCAGGGCATGGGCGGGCCCAGGCCCTCCCTCAACACCCGCGCGATGGCCGGCTTCAGCGTCGCCACATTGTCCTTGCTGCGCCGACCCCACCCTGCAAAACAATCCATTCACGCCTACATATTGCAGCCTCGAGCGCACCGCTGCACCCGCACCACAAGCTGCTGAAGAATTTTTGAATTGACCGTGCAAGCCCAGGATCGGCCTTAGCTAGCTTAGTGTGCTGGGGAATGATCCCGGGGCCCTGGAGGGCTGGCAACTGGATGCCAGGCTAGCTAAGCAGCTGGTCAGGCTGGCTGGAAGGCACCTACCAGCTAGCTGACTGAGGCGGAGGTCAAGGTGCTAGTTACATGCTGAGCTGGCAGCGCACTTGCCAATGCTGCCGGGCGGGCCTACAAGTCTCCCAACAGATGTCCCTTTCGATGCCCAAGTGATGCCCAAGGGACAATCAAATTGGCAAGGAAAACACGGCAGTATAGAGCTAAAATGTGCCAAACAACTCCCAGACAGCCAGCGCTCCAAACCGGCGGGCCCTGCAACTCACCGGTGACGATGCCAAGCGTGGTGCCCGGCTCCACTCGCCGCCCCTCCAGAGCTGCAAGCTTGAGCAGCAGCAGCCAGGCCCGCAGCACGACAACCGCGCCCGTGGCCGAGAAGTAGTGCAGGTCCAGCAGGGCTGCGCACACAGCCAGGCACGTGGGCAGGGCAGTCTGGCAGCGGGATGCTTGCTGTGACATTGCATGTTAAGAGTCCGTCCAGCCCAACTGCATGAGCGGCTACAGTCGCATACCGCTGCGCACCCCCCTTCCACCACTCTAGACCTCCCCGACACCCGCACGCTGGCCCTACCAGCATCAGGCTTGCTGACGTCCAGGCACAGCGTCGTGCTGCGGTAGCCGGCGGCCATAGCGCGGCGCAGCACGCGCAGCGCAACGCCCCAGCGCTGTGCTTTGCCCGTCGCCTCCAGCGTGCAGTGGTAGGTGATGTCGTCGGTGCCACAGCCCAGGGGACCCACCATGGCGCTGCAGGCAGGCAGGCAGGCAGGCAGAGGGTGCATTAGGTAGGGATCAGGTGAATCACAAACGGTAAGCAAGCAAGCCTGGTCGCCCTTGCACAATCAGGCTCACAGAGGAGGAGGGCCAGGCAGGGCAGGCCGGGTATAGCCCCGGCCTGCGGCACATCACCCATGGTCACAAACCCCACACTTGGCAGGGACGGGTGCTCATGCTGTCTTGCACATTGCGGGGGCAGCAGTACAGCAGGGCCTGTACGGGGGAGGCTACATGGCCTAGGGCAGGGCACTGCTTATTGCCGCCGCCGCTGGGGCGTCATAGTGACAGCCGGCAATGGCAGTGCATGGGCCAGGTGGTGGCCTAGGGATACCTTGCTGAGGTCGGCAAACTTGGCACTGCCCCCCCCCCCCCTGGTACCGCCGACAGAGTGCTGCCTCCCTCATGGTACTGCCTACAAGGACCTTCCCCCACCCTGGCATCTCCCCCCGCTCCCTCTGGCAGCATGGCTTGTGTTATCCCTAGACGCCGCCCTTGCAGGTGCATATGCAATACCGTGCCCGCACCTCGCTACACACCCCTTGTCCCCACGCCCCTCATCTCCATGCGCAGCGCAACGTCCCACAGCACTCCGCACCGCCCACCTAAAGCACCCCGTACCGCTCACTTGTACATGTGCAGCGCCACGTCAGCGTCGCCGGCCGCGGCGCACACCGCCAGCACCGAGTTGCAGACCACGATGTTGGGGCGCACCCCCGCCGCCTGCATCTCCCGGTACAGCTGCATCGCGCGGGCCACGTTGCCGCTGGCCTGCGTGCACGCACAGCACCCAGCGCACAGGTGGTGGAGCCCCAGGTTACAGGAATTTAGCAGAGTTTTTCCAGATGGAAATGCAGGTGACAGGGGTGGGTCAGACAGCAGTGTGGCGGGTGCCAGCTGCGTCAGTAAGCAGGCATTAGGAAGCTGAGTTGTTGTAACTGACAAATTTTGGGCGGGTGGGTCAGGCCCACCCCTCCTGTTTGACGCCCGCTCAAACACGGGCCGTGCAGTGCACACCCACCCAAGTGCCTCAGCTAGCTGTTACGTCGTGTTCCCCTGGCCTGGCACCCCAAGCCGCCCGCCCCCCCCCCACCACCACCAAACATCCCCCCCCCCCACACACACATACCACACACACCTTGCAGCAGGAGATGAGCGTGGAGTATGTGTAGGCGTCCTGGCTGATGCCCCGCTCCCGCATCTCCGCCAGCAGCTCCAGGGCCGCGTCCAGCTGCCCAGACGCCTCGCACGCCACCAGCAGCGGGTTGTACACCACCGCGTTCAGGCTCAGCCCCCTGCACAGACAGAGCACGTGACGAGAAGGTGAAAGAGAGAGAAAACAAGTCACAGCGGGTTGTACACCACCGCGTTCAGGCTCAGACCCCTGCACTGACAGGACGGGCCAGAGTGGTGGGGCGGAGCGCTCTGGCGTTGGCTGCAACAATGCATTGCACACGGCACCAGCCAGGGGTGCACACGACCGCATCCGGGGTGAGCACCCCCCCTGCAGAAGCAAGACAGTTGATGAGAGAATGTCAACTCGCGGTGCTGGTGCGACCGGATGCTCCTTTATGCCACCGACAGCGGGGAAGTAACCTACAGACTCCAGGCCCCTGCAGAAACAACTACCAAGACACAGGTATGCATACCACGGGATTCGCCTCCCGCAACGCCTTGTCTCCGAGCCTGCACAGGCATGCTCGCTCTTCCCAGGACGTTTTGCGCATACCCCCAGCCAGCTGCCAACAACCTTCCCTAAACGCTGCTCACCGTCTGTACTGCCTGTACTGCTTGTATGTTTTGAGTTGTCGAGCAGGAGAAGGAGGTCCCTAGCTGAGGTGGCCCCGGGGCCACGCTGGGCCCGCTGCTCTCCACGGCTGGAAGGGTCCTCACGCCCCCCCCCCCTCCCAAACACACACCACCACCACCACCATCTCCACACTTACACCCACCAGAACTTATACTGTGCGCTCACTTCCCGCTCACCTGCTGCAAGTCATAAGGTCATCTCACTTATGACCTCCACTCTCACTTATGACCTCCACAAATTTCAACACCAGCGTCCAGCGCGCAGACGCACACACACACACTCAGGCCACCCCCCATGCGCACCACACGCCCACCTCGACGTGACTAGCTCCCTATGAGACTTGTTAGCCTGGAGTCACCGCCCTGCCCACCTGCTGGTGAGGTCCTGCTTGAGCGCCAGCGCGCGCTTCAGGTCCCCCATGCGGGCGCAGGCGGTGATGGCGGCAGCGTAAGAGATGGTGTTGGGCTGGGATCGGCTGAACTCAAGCTCCCCCTCCATCCCTGCACCACCAGCCTGATGCAAATGAGTACGCATAAACGGGAAATGGCGGGTATGCCCCGCATCGGTGCAGCAAACGGGTGGGATAGCAGGCAGGCAGAGGCGGGGCTAGGCAGTGGCACAGCAGTCGTGGCGGTCCACTGCCACTCCACACAGCTCTCAAGTCCACCTCTGCAGCCCCACTCCCGTAAATTGGCAGGTGCCGTGGGGTCCACTGTGTTGCTCCTGCAGCCCCAACAATGACACCAACCCCCTCTTGTCTGGTATGTTCCCCGACAGGTCGAGTGACCCCCCCCCCGACCACCACCACCACACACACACACCGCCCACCCACCCTGGAAGAGGTCGAGCGCCTTGCGCCAGAGGCCGCCCCTGACCGACATGTCCAGGATCTCCGTATAGGTCACGCTGCCGGCGGGCCGCCCCTGGGCCTCCAGCCATTCTGCAGGGAGCCAGAAGGGTGCAGGGGGAGCCTTACATAGTGACCGTGCACCGACTGTACAGGCACCCAACGAGTAAGGGCGAGGTGCAGCCAAGCAGCGGGCCAGAAAGCACCGGGCCAGAAAGACCAAAGGTTGCCAGCGAGGCGCATCGCGCATTTTGCCAATATCAAGACCGAGCTGAGAGCAAGAGCACACTTTTCTGATTATGTCATTTGGCAGCCCTGCCTCACTAGCCCAGCCCAGCCGCTTCTGGGCAACGCTCCTCGCTACGATGTGTAAAGGCAGGCGACCTGTACACCATGCCACCAACAGCACACCTCTGCTATCACTCCTCCCTCCCTCCCTGCCTTGCCCTTCCGAACTGCGTGCTGAATCAGAATGGCAGGGGTGGTCTGGTGGGTGGGTAGGGGTTGGTGTGTGTGTTGGCGCGGGGTGGTGGGTGTGTGTGTTTGGGGGGGGGTCCTTTGTCCTGGGCGATGAATGGCAAAGAGCAGCAACAGCGGTGAGTAAGAAAGGGACTTGCCTTTCATCTGGGTGGCCGACAGCAGCTGCTCCCACTTGCCGTGCTTGGCCAGCGCGCTGCACAGGTCCGCAAACGTGGCCTCCTGCCCGCTGGCGTACTCAGCCTGCGGGGCTCACAAGAAAGAAAGGAAGTCACAGCGTACTCAGCCTGCGGGGGAAAGGAGCTACCAACCCACCCACCCTTGGACAAAACGATAACAGCCAGCATGGCGTGCAGTAGCGGCAGCAGTGTGGGGGGGGGCCGATAGGCCAAAGCCAGCCAGACCCCTCCCAGCGTGCAAGCCGCAGGGTCTGCCACATCATACACGCACAGAGCCGCTCCTCCGCGGCTGTGCACCGGGGTGGAGGCAACGCAAGGCCTGGGACCCAACCAACCAAGGCAAAGGCAGGCACGTCAACCGGGCAGCACATCATCAACCGGAATCCTGGGAGGCGCCAGGAGCGTGGGGCATGCACATTTCGCACCAGGCCAGGGGGTTCCCAGCCGGCAGGTGTAGCCTGGGCTTGCCGCCTTTCCTCGCGGCGTGCTAGCTGGCCATGACTCACTACTACTACTACCAAGCGCAATGCATGAGGTGCCGCTGACTCACCGCCATGGCATCAAAAAGCGCCAGTGCCCTGGCGGGCTGGCTGACCCTCTCGTAGCAGCAGATGAGCGAGTTGTAGCAGATGGTGTCCGGGCGTATGCCCTGCACCAGGCACAGGACTGAGCCAGACATGTGAATCGGGTGGCAGGGTGAGCAATGAGGAGGGTGCCGGCAGGGGCTGCCCCGGAGGGAGTTGTGATGGCTTGCTGCCACCAGGTGTGCCCTGCCTCGTGTTCATGAGGCAGACGCTGCTGGCCCGTTAGTTCGGCTGTCTACTCCAGAAGGCCGCGCAGCCCAAGCAACTAGGGTTTTCCTACAAAGCCCAACACGCCAACAGCTGCTGCCTGCAGCCACGGGGAATGTGGGCTAAATGTGCTTCCCGCCCGCCCACCCAACCAATCACCCACTGGCTGTCCCTTATTGGAGGTTGCAACCTGGGGGGCAGGAAACGAGCAGGCATGCAAAATCCGCCCGGGGGTCCACCCCCCAGGCCGACGACACCCTGAAGGTCGTGCCGGCCCTCCT
>BBXU01002793.1:0-13449 GCA_001598975.1 Parachlorella kessleri
TTACTCCAAGGCCAACTGGCTAGGTCGACACCAACGCACTGCAACACCAGCATGCACCAGTAGCTCAGCCCTGCAGGCGTGCTAGCTCCAAGGCACGCCCCCCCTCCTGCTCGCCCCCCTCACCCGCTGCCGCTTCCGTGGGGACTGCCACCTCGCGGTAGTGCTGCATGATGGCGGCAAGCTCGGCCGCGAACACGTCCCCCAGCTGGGCAGCGGCTTCCTGCAGCGCCTCCGCCGGCTCCTGGTCGCGAGGAGCAGCAGCAACGCCAGGGCTTGCGTCCCCCGGCACTGCCGCCTCGGGTGCGCCCCCCTCCTGGCCTGCTGTGGCGCCTGGACTGCTACTGCTGCCATGGTTACCAGCAATCCTGTTGGCGGGTAGCTGCGCGGCCGCAACTACTGGCCGAGCAGCTGCCGCTGCTGCAAGGGGCAACCCGCCTGTGGCTGCCCGGCTAGGCTGCTCTGGCTGCCGAGCCTCTGGGGGCTGCACGGCCTGCAGGGCTGCGGCGTGGGGCGCCTGAGCCGCTGCAGGCAGGGTCTCCCCTGCGTGACTGCTGCTACCACGGGCAGCAGCAAGACCCGGCCCAGTCATCGGCGGCTGGGCTGCCACATGAGGGGGGCCAGAGGCACTGACATCCCCCAAGGGCCTCCGCTCGCCTGCTGCGGTTGCCTGCAGGCTGCTGTCATGACTTCCGTGCTGCACAGCGCCTGCTGCAGGCGCGCTGCCTGGGTCACCGCCCACCCGTTGCTCAACTGTTGCTAAGGAGCCACCAGCGGCGGATGCTGCACGACTAGAACCCACACGCTCATTGACTGGTCCTGCTCCTGCTGCTGCTGCTGCTGCTGCTGCACCTACTGCTGCCAAGTCAGCTGGTCCGCTAGACCCACTAGAGTAGCCGGCCGTTGCCTGCCCTGCTTCTGACTCTCCAGCGCCGTAAACATCTGGCCAGAGCTGCTGCTTTATCTCCTCTACACAGCGGCATACCACCACAACGGACGTTGTTAGGCGGGCCATTGCCGGTTTCGGAAAACACAATGTCGGCTACGCATACCACGTCACGAGCCACCTAACACAAATCCAAGGGGTCAAGCGGGCACTCACCACCAGAACTAAGCAGACACCTGCTCGGCTAGTTCTGGTGATCACAGTCCCCCCAAGAGTTCAAAAGGCCGACACACACTTAGCACCGCCGGAATCCTCCAGAACAGCACCCGCTGCCCCACCCACACCTGTGAGCGGCTCCGGCACAATGCTCAGCACCCTCGCCGCCACCGCCTCGGGTATGGGCCGGTAGGGGTCCACCCCTTGCAGCGCATGGGTCAGCCGGGCAGCCAAGCGGCGCACCCACCAGGGCTCCTCCGCCTTCCACTGCGGTGCTGTGCTGGTCACAGCCGCAGCGGGCGCAGCGCCCAAAGCACCGCCCTGCAGCGCAAGGCAGCTGGAGCCCGGGCCGTCTTAACCAGGGTCAACCTCCACAGTGGCGAGCACCCCACCAGCCTGCCAGCACCCCACATGGTCCTAATCAAAATCATCAATGCCAGACAGATAGCCAAATAACAAATAGGGCAAGGAATGCAGTGCCAACGCTCACCTGCATGGGCTTCCGGCCATCGCCGCGGTTTCTCCGCCGCCACCCCCGCTGCTCTTGCCAGTCCGGAAGGGGCCGAGCAGAGCCCCCTGCTCTGCCCGCTGTGCTGTCGCCGCCACTGCTGCCGTCGGCGCCCGACAACGCAGGCCCAGCGCTGGAACTGTCCACGCTGCCATGTGACGTGCCAGCATTAGAACCGCCTGGCCTTGCTGGTGGGTGCGCCCGCTTGACTGGGATGGCCATGGCTGATGTGGCGGGTGCGTTGGTAACTGCGAGCTGACGCGGCAGAGCGCACGGCCTGGCTGCCCGGATAAATGCCATCGGAGCGGGGCTAGGCTTGGCCGCTGCAGGAGCTGAGTCGAACTCTTCCACAGGGGCACCCACAGCAGGCGCACTGGCACCAGCATCAGCTGAGGGCTGCATAGCTGCCAGGCGGGCTTGGCTGTCCCCAGGGCGAGTGCCCGAGGCACCCGCTGGCCCGGCCTCGCCAGGCCATCGCGCGTTGCTGCCGCCGCCGCAGCTGCTGCTGGAGCTCAGACCAAGAGTTTGCACGTGGTGGAGGGTAGCTGAAGCAGGTGGCGAGGTGCCGGGCTGGGCTGGGAGCTGCAGCCAGGCGGCACCTGCCGCAGGGCGGGCGACATGAGGGCCAGGCCGACTTTGGTGGCTCCCTTGGCAGCTGGCACCCTTGTCCCCTGCAGAATAGCAATCCAGTGCGCCTTCCCAGTGTCGACTCCTGGGGAAGTTCCTAAGGTCAGTGCCGCTGGGTGGGAAGCGTAGCCAACCTAAGCGCAGGAACACATGGCACACATGTGGAAGTGATCACTCTCGCACCTGGCACAGCCCGGAACGGTCCATAAAAGCTCATTGCCACTACAACTTGCACGACCGCTGAGGGCCTCCCTGAAAATTACAGGGGCCCTACAGCCTGAGCTGAACTTGGCAGTGTAACAATGAACATCAGTACCAGCATTACTTTTTGTGTGCAAGCAGCCCTTGTACAGTGGCTGAGGAAGTCCTATCTCAGCTCCCCTCCCGCGGCCACCAAGCCTGTCAAAGAGGCGATCAAGCCTAGCCAGGCGAGAAGTACTTGCACACTAAAGAAGATAGGTATGATGGGCTTTGCTTGGAGGCCTCTTCTCGTCGTGTTGCTGCTGTTGTGCCTGCACCTGGCCGGTGGGCAGGTGGCACAAGCAGGCGCTCCGGTGGAGAGGATCGTTCTCACTACAATATTTGGAAAGGTACGTAAAGCTGCAAATATACAGGCAGTGCAGTCGGGCTCGTCGGCATGACTCAGGCCTCTGTTATGAGTTGCGAACGAGCCGGTTCTCGTAAAGCTGTGTACCCTCAGGGCTAAACAAGGCCTACATGAGTGCAGATCCCCATCAGACTTTACAGCAGCGAGGCGCCAGAGACCGTGAAACTAGTCAAAGAGCTTGCACAGCGGGGCTGCCCTGGCTGCAACTTTTACCGGAACGAGGCGAAGCCATGGGTGAGAGCACGAACAAAGGGTTTGTACTGCAAAGCCTTGTAGGGCAGCAAGTGCTTTCTGCTGGTTCAGCTGACGGTGCCGTATCACACCGCCTCGCACTTGGCCGGCACCATCAACAACAAGTGCAACCCTGCTCCTTTGCAGCAACCAAACAAATGGCCTCCTGTGCTGCAGCAAGGGGGTGGGCCGCCCTATGCCCTACTGCAAGGTGCAATGGAGATCACCACAGCCGCGCCTCAGGAGAACAACACCCCCGTCAAGTGAGCCCCCCATGACTGTCAGCTGACACTTCAGATGCAGTAATGGGTTACCTAGGATACCAATATTGAGCCTGTTTTTTTGGCTCCAGGACTTGGGAATCGTATGGACTTGATAAAATGGCCTTCTATAAATAGTGAACCCCTGCAAAATGCTTACAGGTTCGGCCACTTGTGCTTCATCCCTGGCACCAAGGATTTCTTCATAGCGTATGATGACCACCCAGAGTGGTCAGCTCACACAGTTTGGGGAGAGGTGCGAAGGGTCCGCATCCCAGGATACCATGCCCAGCTTGCTCCCTGTACTGTGCACCTTTGCCCAGTGTGGTACTCTCCTGGCCTGCCGTTTTCTGCCACACATTTGGGGTCGCTGCTTTTTTTGTATATTCTACTTTTGCAGGTAGTTTGTGAGGATGACCGACCGACCAACCAACCAAATATAAGGGAATGTGATGTGTTGCAGGTAGAGAACGAGTGGCTGGCTGTGGACTTAACAATCGCCCAGGACTACAGCATTGTGAAGCACCCCGAGCATGGTGAGAGAGTGTCGAGGGGCAGGGGATAGCTGTGCCCACCTTGTTAAGGCTTAAGTAGCGGGTAATGGCACTGAGTGGGCGGTGATTAGGAGAGCTGTCTTCCACCAGACAGTCCCCAGTGGAGATCAAAGCAAGAAACACTCTCAGGACGGGTGCCGCTGCTGCTCAGAATGAGTGGTAGCCCCTTGCTGCGCAGGCACCGAGATGCGAATGCTGACGCAGCCTGTGAAGTTCACCCTCACATATGAGGGCCCCGCCCAGGCCTAGTCTAGTCGACAGGTGGCCAGGGTGAAGCTCTGGATGTGATGTTAGGTGCATGTTAGAGTAGGAAGTGGACCCTTAAGTGGTTCGCTAGGCAGCGTCCAAGTGTACATAGGGTGTTAGTACTGTAAGTAGTTAGCTGTACTTTAGATCTTTCTGGGTTGGATGCAAGCATCCTCTTTTGTGGCACGCGCCACAATCTACCTTTGCTGACATACTCATCATGCTTACAAGGCCCCTACCCTTGGTACCTTCCTATGCTGTGCTTGGCAGCCTTCTACATCTGGCAGTAGCCAACTATGGTGTGACTGCCTTGGCCTTTGAAGTTATGGGCCTAGAGTATCAAATAACTATAATATAGTGCTATAGTATAGTAACTTAGACAATGCAACTTAGCATTGATAAGCAGTCCACTGTTGGCACACCAGCATGTCAAAGGAAAATGGATACACGGTTTCCACCCTCGTAAGAGCCAGACTGTTGGCAATCCGACCTGGGGAAGCAGACGGGAAGTGCATAGCAAATGATTCCCAGCCCTGTCAGTACACTTCCCCCATGTCTCCCCTCTGTTCTCATTGCCTACCACCATGAAGTCATTATTCAGGGTGGCTGGTCGTGCGAACAGAGGTGACGGCGAACTTGTGGTGACAGGGGCAGTGCACTGAAGTCATTGCCTGCCACCATTAACAAAAAGTTTTGCAAGCAGCCTGCAAACTAGCGTTAGCCTACTGGATGAGAACTTGGGCATAACCCGGAGATTAATTGCATCTCGCCCTGTCAGTACAATTGCCCCATTCTTCTCTGTTCGCACTGCCTGCCACCATCGACAAATCGCCCCCTGCCACTCCAGTTCACCTAAATCTGATCGCACGACCAGCCATCCTTACAAAATAGCGCTAGCAGCCTGAAGAAGCATGCAGTGCAAAATCTCCTCCAGATCCTGGGCCCTTGAGAGCCAAGTGTTGGAGGAGTGCCCGTCACTCACCCCAAAGCATCCGTTGTCACCGATTGGTGCTCCCCCCCCTACCCCCCCCCTCCTCTGTTCGCAGTTCTTGGCACCAGGCCAGTCAGGTGAACATCTTCCGCCGCTTCCTCTCCATCCTGAACTCTACATCATGCATCCAAAGACCCATCCGCCTGCAAGGCTCAGACAAGCGAGATCACAGTCTCTGCTATCATACAGCAAACATCCTCGAAAAGCTCGCAGCTAACAGGTCAGGGCGTGAGAGACAGTATGGTGCTCCAGCTGCCCTAGCTCAACTACCCACTCGAGGTTACGTGCTGCGCTGCTACCTACCTGTAAAGCTTTTGACAGCTGCACTTCATGTATTTCCAGCAATGCCTGAAAGCGAGTCCCTGGTGTCGTTTCCAGGCGCTGCCAAGGAGGGTGCCATCAGATTCTTTGTATCCCACAAGCTCTGCTGTCTCGCTGTGATCGCTGAAGGTTGGGCTTCTTGGACAGTATTGAGGTGTGTCCCAGGCATCGGCGTCTGGTGCACCGCGTTGTGCACCATGAGCCATGCCATGAGCCTCCATTTTGCGGGGGGTTGGAAGATGCGCCTGCTGCAACACTTAGCGGAGGGACAACACAATACAGAAGGTTACATATGAGGAATTTTATTGTCAATTTCGGTCTTCTGCACGCATCCCGATTTATGAAGAGGCCCCGCTCCGCGCCTCCGGCCCCCGCGCTACAGGGGCTGCAGCAGGCCGCAGCAGGGCGCGACACAACCCAAAGCTTCACAGAACATGTTGCCGTTTAACGAAGAGCCGTAAACTCGTATATATTGAACCAATAGGACCCTGGAATGCGCGAGTCGTGTGCCTAATGCCAGTGGCATGCCACGCAAGCATTTTCAAGAGTCCTAGGGTCCTTGGCTGTGCGACTATTCTGTCCTTACGCTGGATAAGCCCTACTCCATATGGCCGTCAGGTAGGTCAGGTAGGGAATACAACCTGTCCCTGAGGGATCGGGCGACCCAAGAAGAGCCATGACCCCTGACCATAGCTGACACAGCTTCCTGCAGGGTGCCCTATGGCAGGACAACACTCCAGTCGCCTGCTGAGCTCTTCAGCCAGTTCTTCCGCCTCAGGCCCGCTCCCTGGCAGCTGGCGAGCGCTGCGGCAGCCTGTCTATTGCTGCACACTGTCATGAATGTCTGCCTGCAGCCCAAGCAGCCCGCCCCTGTGCCTGGCGGGCTAGCAGGGGTGGCCACGCTGCTGGCATCAGGCACTACAGGGCTTGCCAGCTTCCCTTGGACATCGCTCCTCGCAGACATGACGGTGTCTGGCAGCGCCGCCACGTCCCACAGGTGTGCCTCCAGGCTGCCTTGCTGTGATGCCACATCAGCACCAGCAGCGGGCAGCCAGCCACCCTGGGAAGGGCTCGGTCGTGCGCCGTGTGATATGCTTCACCATGAGCTGGCCAGCTGCAGCAGCCAGGCCCACCGGCTCAGGGTGCACACGGACTCGCTGCAGCAACAGCAGGCCAACTGTGCTGCTGAGCTGCGGCAGGCCAAGGCCACGGCTGCAGCAGCAGCATTCATGCGGTTGTGGGCATCACTGGCTAGCGCGGCATGCGTGGTGCTTGCTGTGCAGCTCCGTGCCAAGTCCCAGAAAGGGGCTGGGGAGGGCGACACCCAGCTCCCCGACGAGCAGCAGGCAACAGGTGGCAGTAGTGCCCCTGGAGCATGCTTAACCCTGCAAGCTGTGCAGAGCAGCCAGATAGAGCCAGGTGCTGTGGGCGGTCCAGGCACACGACCACCTCTTCGGGCTGGCACAAGGGCGGGGCAGCAGCAGCAGCAGCGGCTGAGTACAAGCTGCCCACCTTGCACTGGACAGGATATCACGGCACCAGTGGCAGCCTATGCTGCCCTCCCATCCCAGCAATCGGGGTGCATTGAAGCCTGCGCCTCCGCTGCATCCTCGTCAGCCAGCTTTCCATCAGCAAGCAGCCATTTGCCAGCGGTGCCGACCCCCCGAGCATCGTTGCGGCGGCCATCCTTGCGGGCCTCCTCAGGCCGAAGGCTGGATGGGCGGCAGGGTGTTGCAAGCTCACTTGCTGCGCTGGAGGTGACAAAAACCGGCTCGAAGAGCGAAACACTTTGACAGTATTTCTGAGACCTTACAAACAATTGCACAGTCTTCAAGGGTGCCTCCCTAGGTTTGGCTGTCGTAGGATTTCTCAAAATTGGGTTGCAGAATCGCCCAATGGATGTTGCTTTACCTCTTGCTTCCATGCTTGTTGGACTGTTTGCTGTACTTGCTTTATGCTTGGCTTTGTGCCTGTGTCATCTGCGGGCCTGGTGGAGTGAGGGAATGACGCTGCGGTACCAGTATGATGAGGGGATGGAAGGGGTGGATGCTGGGAACTGCTGTGATGTACTGTTTAACCGCCTCGGCAAAATGGGGCCTATGCGTACAATGTGCAGCTAGAGCCAATCGGGTCGCAAGTTGCCTCAAGTATTAGGAGTGCAACATGTTCGCCATTGTGTATGTTCCCCTTACACTGACTGGTTTGTGGGCACACTGTGACAGTATATCCGGATCCTGGCTCTTTCTTGGCCCTACTTGGGGGACTCGCGGCAGCATGGTCAAGGGGCGGCACCTGTCTAATAGACTTGACCAAGCGAGGCAATTCCAGCCCTGTGGCAGATGAGGGTTGGTAGTGTGACCATGGCCAGGTTGCTAACTAGGTGGCTGCCTGCTGATGGCGTCTGGCGTCCCATCCTACAAATCGAATGTTGTTTAGGTTACAGCCTTCTTCAGGCGGGCCATGCTGGTACGGTATCGTTGACGCTTGCGTGGCGATTCGTGCGCGATGGCGAATCGCGCCCAGTTGCCGAGGCAACTCCTGCCCCCACGCGGTGCTGAAAAGGCGCATGCTTCATAAGAGTACCCCAACTTGGACATCCCTGTATTTTCACCATCAGACTGTGCAAGATGCTCTGCTGGCGCCTAGCTATCTTCGGTGCTCTCGCAGTCGTGGCGAGCGCTACACCCGGAAGGATGCTGATGGCCGCATCTTGTGATGACGCCGAGGCTCAAGGTGGGTGCAGGCTGGCGACAACTTACCAGATTTATCCGAAAGCTATTTTATAACAGTGAGGATTCATATAGACCGCTCCCGAAGGAGGCTTGTACTTGCGCCCAAAGTGATCAGTGCCACGTGGCACCCGAGTTGCTGGGCCTCCCTTGAGCCTGCCCTTGGTAAAGTTTCTCTCCCTAGACCATGGCTTCTATCTGCTGCCTGACAACTTACACTGCCTCTCTCTGCAGCAATCGCCATGCTTGATGTGCCAGACACCTGCCAGGCCTCCGTCACGTGCCCAGGTAGGCAAACACCACCCTGCGATGCACTGCGCCCTACCCTCCTCTGTTGCAAAGTTCGGATCAATTCAGACTGTGTTCACTTAATATAACCGCAGGAGTGGGACCCCAGATCTACACCTGCAATGGCACCCAGTAAGCCACAGGCAGCTTGCTCTGCACACTGGGCTATGACTCGCTCCATACAACTTTTGCACGACGTCGTGTAATATCAAGACAAGTGCATATATGTGATGCACGTCTTCTTGTGCAAACATGGCAGGTTCACAGCCACCACAGTCCACACATAGCATGACACTAACAAACTATGGCGTGCGCCCCGCAGCTGGGTTAACACAAACAGCGACGTGACCATGTCCTGCCCTGCGGCCCTGGGCCACGGGGTGCACAACGTCACCGAGGGTGTACCCACATACACGTTTGCATGCGGGCAAATGCAGGTGCGAGGAGCATGCCTGCAGCCAGCCCAGGGTGCCGGGCGACCTCAAGGCCTCTGGGCCGGGACTCAATGCCTGCTATTAAAAGCCGGGTTTGCAGGGCAACTTGCCAGGCATTCCTGAACGCTGACTTGCACCAGATAAGACATGTTGGCACCCAGAGGCTTGACGCTGACATGCCATTCTTGCTTGCAGGGCAACACAACCAACCAGATTATGTTCCATGATCCCAATGGGACGGCTGCTGACCTGCCTTGGTACCGCCGCGAAGCTATCAACCCCTCTGGTTGCCTGGAGTACACCATGGTAAGGATGGAGTGTATACATGTGACAGCACCTGGACAAGTAGATGTGGAAATTGGTGTGGTGGCGAGGGCAGGTCAGGAGTGGTTAGGGACCGCACACGCCAAGCAATTATATGGGATAACAGAGGCATAAAATTTCACATTTCATCTATCACCTATCAAGGGAGAAGGAAGATTCCTTAAGGCTACCTGTGGGGGTATTGACTATCAATATTGGTATGCTGCCAATTTGACGCTGATGAAGCTGAGCACGCCTGACTTACCTGCTGCAGTTCGTCACTCGTAGCAACGTCCAGGGCGGCCAGCCCCCTACTCCCACCTGCAGCAACAAGGGCGACATGACTGACGAGTTCTACAGTGCGACGTTTACCTTCTACGAGTGCTGAGGGGCACCAAGCTGGACTTGCTGTGCTCCACAGGGAGTTGACACTTGGAACGAGTCCCCCTCTTCCAGTGATGCCTCGTCTCTACGATCGCCCGTTTGATAGGTCTGAGACACGTTTCTGAACTTCACTAATTATTGGTGCATGGCGTCACTTGCGTTCACGTTAGCTAGATGCACTTTTGGCACCTAGCACGTCTCGTGCTGTCAGGCAGCGTCTGGACTTACGTATACAGGCCTGATACCGTGAGTTCCTAACGTTGAAAACCACCCTACCAACTTTCGGTTACTACTAAACGATGACAAACAGGATTTGACACAAAAACATGCGCAAAAAGCGCTTTGCCAGCCATTGGAGTCACATTTAACCTCCGTTATGTTTCAATCGAACACTGGAGGTTTGTCCCGCCTTATAGTAGCAGGGCGGGCTTCTAAGACTTAGGTGTATCCTCACTAGGTGCGAGCCGCACTAGAGCCCTCCTGATCGGCTGCTTGGGAGTTACAACACTTTCCAGAAATCGTGTCTTTCAGAACGGCTAGCGCCTCAGACGTGTTGCATTGCTAGAGCATGCAGCAACCCCACCAGGCGACGCCACGGCCAACCTACAAGCTCATTCACAACTTCAGGTAGCCCACAGCAGAACGACTGCGGCCTTTGTATTGGCGACGTGTGCTGAGGCTGCCTTCTAGTCTGAAGGGGGTCTGGCATACAGACAGGGAGCAGTTGTGTGGGTGTTTCGCCAAGCCATAGGCAGCACAGGTAAGGGGCCATCCAAACACCCATGATAACCCGAGCATTGTCTCATGTAATGTAACGTGATAGTTGTTTCATGAGTGTGCCATTGTCTCAGGTAATGTAACGTGATAGTTGTTTCATGAGTGTGCCAGTAACCATCTGCTTCCTCGCCATATGAGGGTTCAATAGCAGAGACGTACAATGCAGGTGGCCCTTTTCAGTGAGCCAGCGGGAGGACATAGGCAGGGCAGACTGCATCATCCGTTCCAACCAGCTGAACTACAATTAGATAGAAATAGCAAGGGAGGCCTGGTATGCAGCACGACGGTCGACTCGGGCTTGCCCATATGCCAAACGACTACTGAACGACTGCTAGCGAACGTTTCCACCTAAAAGCAGCCAAGCATGGCAGTGGCAACCTGCCTCCTGCAGGGTAATGGCGTCCATGAGGACGTCGACGACCGCTCCGCTAGCGAGAGGAGCAGCAGCAGTGAGGATGAGGAGGGCAGCAGCAGAGAGGAGGGCGGCGAGGACGGCGAGGATGGCGGCGGCTACACAGCGCCTGCACTCCCTGTGAAGCACCAGCTGCGAGACCAGAGGCAAGCAGCCAGGCCAGAGAAGGACATCAAGGAGGCATCCAAAGCAGCTGCAGTGAATGACATGACACTACAGTCAAAAACACTACGGGGGGAGGGGCGGGGGGCGCCGCCATACTACACCGCCGTTACCCACTTGTATAGATGACCTCCCTATGCATAACAAGGCAATTGGCTTAGGAAATCAAATGTCAGTCCAGTCCAGTGGTTCATGACCTGCCTGTCAGAACTAGGTCTCCAGGGCAGAGAAGGACAGCAAGGAGGCATCCAAGGCAGCTGCTGAGGTGTAGTGCAACTTGCCGCCGGCCGCAGCTTCTGCTTGGCCATTTGGCGCCTTCAAAGCAGCTGCCATGGATGCCTCCTTGCTGTCTTGCTCTGCCCTTTAGACCTAGGTGACAGGCAGTCAACCGCTGGACTCACACTGATAATTGAGTTCCTGAGCCGATTGCCTTGTGAGGCCTAGGGTGATCTATATAAGACAAAAGCGACTCCGGGTATAGTAAGGTGGCGGGCCCCCCTTCTCCCGTGTTCTAACTGTATTTACCTGCTTAGTCTGTCTACCAAACTTACGGAGGTTGTCTCTGTAGAAGGGTGTGCGTCTGGCCATATGAGGAGGTTTCTATATCACATACATGCTCCCTGCACTTTCTTGAGCCCCAGGGACTGCTGTAGCGTCCTGTTCATGTAGAAGGCCCCGGTAATTTTGCAGCTGTCATGCGTCTTGCAAGGGTCCCACAGATGTCCCATTATCGTCCTGCTTGCATCCTGCAGCGCAGGATGCCTGTAGGACAACATTGCATAGCATATGCAGGACGTCTGCAGGAGAGCCCGTAAGCACGGTGCTAGCCCGGGTAGTATAAGGGGTACCTTGAGGAAGAAGGTACCGCCCCTGCTACAGTGTCCTTGATCAGCTGATCAACCTGAAAGCACGTTAACCAAGTGGCGCCTGCTAGATGGCATCTCATTGAATGTTCGCCCATCATCTAAAATGATATCAGTGAATGTTGTGAATCACATGTGCTGGTTACAGCCTTCTTCAGGCGGCCCATGCTGGTACCAAGGCGATGACAATGCGGCTGCATGGAGCTTCGCGCGCCCAGTTGCTGAGACGACTCCTCCCCACACGGTGGTGAGAAGGCGCATGCTTGAGAGAATGCTCAGACGTACAACCTCCCTGTTTTCGGCAACAACACTTTTCAAGATGCTCTGCTGGCGCCTAGCTGTCTTCAGTGCTCTAGTTGTCGTGGGGAGCGCTACACCCTTAAGGGTGCTGATGGCCGCTCCTGGTGTGGAGACTGAGGCCCAAGGTGGGTGCAGGCTGGCGACATCTTACCAAAGGAGTATGCAGAATATCAACTGGCAACAGTAGGGGATTCGACAGCCACTCAGGACGCCTTCTCATCCGTCCAAAGCGATCCATTGTGCCATTCATGGCACTTTAAACACATGGGGCCTGGGCCTCATCTCCCTTGATCATGGCTTTCACCTGCTGTCTGACAACCCACCCTGCCCCTACCTGCAGCAATTGCCATGCTCAACGTGCCAAGCACTTGTAAGGCCTCCGACGCATGCCCAGGTAGGTCGCAAACACCATCCATGAAAGCAGGTGTGGCCTGCCCTACTCCCACCCAATGCCTTCGCCACCTATGACCGTGTTAACCTAATGAAACCGCAGGCGCGGGGCCTCAAATCTACACATGCAATGGCACCCAGTAAGCCCACAGGCAGCTTGCTCTGCGCACTCGGCAACAACTCATGCATCACTTCTGCATATCAGACTGTTGGGTGACAGGGAGCCATGCGAACAGTGATGCACATCTCCCTAATGATGATGGCAAATCCACAGCCATTACAATTGACACGTAGCACGGCAGTGACAACAGCAAACTTAACCCCTTCTCCCTGCAGCTGGATGAACACCAACAGCAACGTTACCATGACCTGCCCTGGGCCCATGGGCCGCGGGGTGCACAATGTCACCCAGGGTGTCCCCACATACACATTTGCATGCGGAAAGATGCAGGTGCGATAGCACGCCTGCAACCAGCCCAGCGTGCCGGCCAGCCTGTAGGCCAGGGATTCAGTGCCTGCGTTAGAAGGCGGCTTTTGCAGCTTGCCAGGCCTGGCAGAAAGCTGAAGTGCACCAGACAGACACACTGACCTTGCAACCAGCACGGGGGCCGAAGCTGGCATTCCTTTTGCTTGCAGGGCAACACCACCAACCAGATTATGTTCGCCAACCCCAGTGGGATGGCTGCTGACCTGCCGTGGTACCGCCGCGATGCTATCAACCGCTCCGGGTGCCTGGACAATATCAGGGTAAGCATGCGCCAGGGTGGCCATGAGTATCTGGATAGGTCATCTCCTGCGCAAGAACGTGTTTGAGGGATGTTATGTAACACCAGGGTGGCGGACCAGCATCGGCTCAGGAGTGGTTGAAAAGCGCACATGGGCAGCTGACTGAACGGTTCCAGACGGCTTGGTACTCCACCTCTTGCAACCTAAGGGGGTGTGAAGATATCCATTGGGCTACCC